>RJWJ010015455.1:0-36187 GCA_004363605.1 Indri indri | reverse complement strand
CTCCCTGGTTTATCCTTTCTTCCCTAGTTGCTCCTGTCTCTCTTTGAGCCTCATTACGTTAGTAAGTACAGCTACAGTGTCTGCTGGGAGGTGTCGGGGTTCCACGCCAGCACGTACGGTCTCTGCGTGGTGATGGCATTTAGGTCAGGTTTGGGGGCTCTAAAACTCTTGGTGTAGTAATACAAGCAAAGAGGTGATAGGGTCTTTGGCTGTGAACTTGCCATCATTCAGCCTCATTAGTGATTAGTGATTAGTGATCAGCCTCTCAGTGATTCTGAGAATGGAGCTTATATATGGACTAACCCTGCATTTGAAAAGCTACCTATTTTTCAATAGATACAGAGTGCCCAGAGGTCAAATTTAATACCTTTACTGGCTGTTGTTGTTGCTCAAGGTACAGGGAATCCAGGGGTTTGTCTCTTTTTCAGATTCCCTTCCTCAGGATGCGTTGGCTAGAGGAGTTGTGGATTGTGAGATGGGCCCCTGCTGCCACCCCCATCAACACTCTCTGGCTGGGGACAGCTACTGCACCAGCAATACTGTGGAATGAGCAGGGACCCACCTGTTCCCAGTTATAGATGGGGATACAAAGAGCATCATAATCTTTGTAGGGTTATTTTAATGTGATGTCCTGAAAAATGAATGAATAATTTAAAAGATATCATTTTATTATTTTATTCCCTCATACTATACCTCCTGCTTTCTGGAACTGATTATTTTTTTTCAGGAGGACAATATATGTAACGTGTGTCTGGCACAGGGATGTGTTTGGTGCTTTGCTTTTAGCTTAATTCAATGATCAAAGCATTTTTTCTTATCTTTTCCTAATCCACACAGTGTTCTTTCCTGCAGAGAATGAGTGTATTCTTAAATGACCTTTATAAATGCCCATAAATAATAAATGTAGCTCTGGTTCCAGAATGCTGATGAAGAGCTGATGAACTAGCAAGTTCCATAGATCATTTCATTGTGCTATATCGCATGGTGCTTTATGTGTAGGATGATGTGTTCAGCAAAGAGCAGATTTGTTTATAAGTCTGACTTTTATGTAGCTCTCTCTCTTTTTTAATCCCTTTTGGGTAGGTGGTTATGAATAGTGAAAATATGCTAATGTCCCTGGCACTTTGAATAAAAGTGCCTGAGAGAGAGAGAGAGAGTGAGTGTGTGTGTGTGTGTGTGTGTGTGAGAGTGTGTGTGTGTGTGTTTGTGTTTGTGTGTGTTTGTGTATATATAGAATACAAGGGAAAATGTTGTCATTTGGTTTCCTTTTAACCTTTTTTCCCCTAAGATTGACCATAATCTCTCAGATTTTAGCTGCTCAGATAACTGGAACATAGGTAATTCTTTTAAAATAAGAAATTTAGTGTCTTTATTATATAATAATTTCTATGTCTTTGATTATAAAGGGGATTATGAGATTTGCTAGTTTTTTCCTCAATAACAGGTGATGTCAAAGATTTCACTAACTTTTGCTTTCAACCCCTCCCCATTCCCCTGCGTGGTGAATATCCTCAGAAGGGTAGGGACAGTGCCCAGGAGTTCACTGCTTTTGGAACCAGGGGTGCTCCTGTGACCCTTATTGCCCTCCTTGACATCATTTCCAAAGAACAGAACCTCTGTTGTGGAAGGAAGTTTATGGGGGAGCCTTTCCCAGCAGCAGCCCAGAGCAGGAGTGAATGGCATTGGAAATGTTGATTCTGTATAGATTTCTATTGGTTTTATATTCCATTTCTAGACCTTTGGAGATATAACCATGAAGGAATTTAGGTACAAATTTGTTGTAACAGTGACATGTAAAGGTGGGCTTTTCGCAGTCATTCAGGAGAAGGGACATATTCCCTGAGGATTGTCGCTTCTGATTCCTTTGTTTATCTTTGACCTGGGCCAACAGAAAGCTCTTTCTGGGGTAGCACTGTGACTGGGGTAGGAATTGGGACTCTGGCACGGCCCATCATAGGTGGGCAGTAATGAGCCAGGGCCCAGTCAGGGTGGAAGCCAGCAGAAGTGGGTCCAGCCTGGTGTTGGGCTGACCCTGGTGAGAGAACTCCCTTCTCAGATCCGTCAGCGGCTGCCAGCTTTCCAGACTTCAGATCCAGGCAAACATGTCGGGTCTCAAAATCAAGTCCTATGAAGCGTTCTTGGTCTGCATGGATGGTTCTTTAGAGAACTAGGGGCTACAGAAAAAGAGGATGAAGGTGACTCAGACTTGTAGGAAACACTTAAAGGGTATCATTGTTGCCTTAGCCCTACAGTGAGCAGTTATTTATGCTTTTTGGCATTCCCATAGATGTACCCATGAAAGGGGAGGGCGGGTAGATCAGTTTGTTGGATTTTTTGGTTTTGTTTTTTTTTTTTAATAAAAGGAATTTAAAAAGTAAGAAGATTGCCAAATAGAGTAAAAGGTAGTCAATCATGATTAACATGGTATAGCTGACACAGGTATTTGGAAGAGAAAAAAGGTTGTCTTGGACTGGTTACAGCAGAATTTTAAATGAAAGCCTTTGGAAGGAAAGCTCGTTAAGAGTGTGAAACACTTTGAATGGTGGCTCATAGAACTTTTGTACTTCTGTATCGAATGTTAAACACATAGTTTGGAGCAAAGCTTAGGTACAGGCTCCATAGAAGGGACACCTGTCATGATGGATCCGAGTTATAAAGTTAGGTGTTTGATTGTTGCTCAGGAAACATGTGCAGCATGCATAGTATGACATCAACACACCCCTTTCCAGGTAGGATCATGACTTCTGAAACCTTCTTGATTTTTTTTTCCCCCTAGCTGTCTCTCTGGATCAATGAAAAGATGCTTACAGCCCAGGACATGTCTTATGATGAAGCCAGAAATCTGCACAGCAAATGGTTAAAGCATCAAGCATTTATGGCAGAACTTGCATCCAACAAAGAATGGCTTGACAAAATTGAGAAGGTGCGTTACAGTGTTCGATGAGGGCCCCACGTCCACAACGTGGCTATGGTAAAACAAACTGAGTGGAAGTGAGCTCCTTTTTTATTTAGCACGTTTTCTAACACTTCTGGGTCTTGTCTTATCATTTACAAATGTTGTACAGCCAGTAGCAGTCCCCTTTCACTTACCAGCCCACCAGAAGGGAGAAAAGCAGAAACCCAACCAGGTGGTTTTCAAAACGCTTGATTTATTTTAGAATGAATACTAGGTGCTTAGTGTCTGTTGTGCATCTCATCTGCTGCTGCTGCTAGACCCCATACAGGGTCCCCACTATCTTGATCATATTATTTATGTTGCTTTGTGACAGATTTATCAGATATAGTTGCATACAATTTAAAAATATATTTTTAAAATGTGCCCTATTTTTCTTATGTGACTACTGTATACCAGTCACTATAATAATTGTTATGATGTATTATTTTGACACAAAGAGATTCTGTGCAGCTTAACTGAAGATGAATGTGGAGTTTCCCACCCACCCTTCTCTCCCTTCACACTTTTTGTATTGTTTCAGACTCTTAATGGGTGAAATAATGTATTATATACGGTCTTTAGGCATGGAGTGGAGGGGATAAAGTCTTAGGTTATTTGATTAACTGTCCCATTGCCCCAGTTGAAACTATTTCATCATGGAGCACTTACTGCTCAACTCCCATGAAATCCATGTAATGTACGTGGAGTAGGCCATTGTTGATTTTATCGATTGGTAACTTCACATGGAAAGATTCTGTGTGTTTTTGTGTGTGTGTGTGTGTGTTGAACGAATGGGTAAATCACAGATCAAATATCTTAGGTTTGTTTTTCACAGTGACTTTTTTTTATCTAGCAAACTATTTATTTATAACCATGCTGGTTTGTGTTTTCCAGGAAGGAATGCAGCTCATTTCAGAAAAGCCTGAGACAGAAGCCGTGGTGAAGGAGAAACTCACTGGTTTACATAAAATGTGGGAAGTCCTTGAATCCACCACCCAGACCAAGGCCCAGCGGCTTTTTGATGCAAACAAGGCTGAACTTTTCACCCAGAGCTGTGCAGATCTAGACAAATGGCTGCACGGCTTAGAGAGTCAGATTCAATCTGATGACTACGGCAAAGACCTTACCAGCGTCAACATCCTGCTGAAAAAGCAGCAGGCAAGTGGGCAGGGCGACCACCCGGGCTGTTTCTGTTTCACAGCCATAGTCCTCATAGTCTTTGCTCACCACTGTGTCCCCAGTCACCTGCCTTCCTCGTGAGAAGACTGTTAGCCCAGCAAAGTGCTAGCTCTGACAGCATCATAGGATGTTTCAAGAATCAACTAGAAAAACACAATATTTGTATAAGTATGGGGTGTCTGTACATGGGAATGCTTTTTTAAAATATCATTTTCTTAGCTGACGGGTATTATCACCATTTAATAGTTGAGTAAATGTTCATTTCATTCAATTCTTCATTTTACAGGAAGGAGTAATATTTGCGTACATTGCTGTAGAAGGTCTTGATATGCGACAGTAATCTGAGTTGTTCAGGGTACTTTATTGATAACAAAAGTAATGTAACAGTTTTTTTTATATCACAATAGAAGGCTCTAAGGGCAAATGCATTTACCCAGAATTCATGGGAAAATAGTTCCATTGAAGTTGAGAAATCAAGTCAGTGCAGACTCTCCCAGTGGCTTCCCTGGCTGCTTTGCAGTGGCCAAGTCCCAGTGGACCTAGCAGTTCTGCTTAGAACCAGTCCCTGCAAAAGATGGTCTTTGCCAAGTGTTGACCTGCTTTTTTTCTCTGCCCTCAGATGCTGGAGAACCAGATGGAAGTACGGAAGAAGGAGATCGAAGAGCTCCAGAGCCAAGCCCAGGCCCTGAGCCAGGAGGGGAAGAGCACTGACGAGGTGGACAGCAAGCGCCTCACCGTGCAGACCAAGTTCATGGAGTTGTTGGAGCCCTTGAATGAAAGGAAGCATAATCTGCTGGCCTCCAAAGAGATCCACCAGTTCAACAGGGACGTGGAGGACGAGATCGTGAGTAGACCTTCACTGCATGCATGACTTTGCCACGAACCTTCTCACCTGTCCTGAAGCCCCTGTTCTCACTTGTCATGCTTGCCTTGGGCCATGTCGGTGAGCTGAGCTGTCGAAGCCCATGCTTATGTTCTGAGGGTTCTTTCCCTTTTCACACAAAATGCAACCCCATTATTCCCCTCAGGTTACCTAAAGATACTCTAGGATTTTATTGCCCCTAGAACAATACTGTTAAAGGTAACTAATGAGGACTCACAGTGAGCCTGACCTTGAGGATGAGGTAAATTTGGAAGACTAGCCCTCTCCCTCTTTCTGAGCAGGATGCGTTTCTTCAGACAGCCCTCCAAGGGGCTGGACGAGCTGTCTCTGAAGATGGCTCCCCAGCTCTTCCTTGCTGCTCTTGTTCGGATTATATGTTTGTTCCTCGGACTGGTCCTGATCACTTATTCACAATTGTTTTCAGTTGTGGGTTGGAGAGAGGATGCCTTTGGCAACTTCCACGGATCATGGTCACAACCTCCAGACTGTGCAGCTGTTAATAAAGAAAAATCAGGTAAGTGTTTCTACTCAGGCTAGTTCAGTCTGATAAATAATTGTTCCAAATTACAAGACAGAGAACATGAGAGAGCTTTGAAGGCTTGGCAATTTCTTCCTGGCCCTAATGGCTTGACATAAACACCAGGCTGCTGTCATTTAGCAAGCCCTCATGTGTGTTTTTCTACCCCACACAGACCCTCCAGAAAGAAATCCAGGGGCACCAGCCTCGCATTGACGACATCTTTGAGAGGAGCCAGAACATCGTCACGGACAGCAGCAGCCCCAGCGCTGAAACCATCAGACAGAGGCTTGCTGACCTAAAGCAGCTGTGGGGTCTCCTCATCGAGGAGACGGAGAAACGCCACAGGCGGCTGGAGGAGGCGCACAAGGCCCAGCAGTACTACTTTGATGCGGCCGAGGCCGAAGCATGGATGAGTGAGCAGGAGCTGTACATGATGTCTGAAGAGAAGGCCAAGGTGAGAAGAGGGTTCCCTTCCTGAGAGGAAGTGAGAAACATCTCTGTCCCAAGAGAGCCTCAGACTCAGATCCTGAGCTTGTTTTCTCCTGGGGGCTCTGTTTTTTTGAAGATTTCCCTTGTTGCCTTTGAATGTTAAGGGGGCACCCTGGTACTTAAAGGTGTCTAAAATCTGGCTGCTATTTCCCCTTGACAGAAACTTTCCTTATCCGAGTCCTGGTGTGTCATTAAGACTGGGTTCATCCTGTCATGTTTGAAATTTGCCAGAGTCCTTGCTCCCCATTAATAGGTTCCCTAAACTTTACAACATACAAGATGGTTTTGAAAAGTATTTTAAGGTTCCAGAATGCTGTTGCCTATGTACCTGATACGCCATGAGGAGTTTCAGCTAGCCAGGACACACTTGGTTTGCCTGAGCTTTGGTCTCTACCTCAGAGGGGTCTTCCTCATTCTGCATCTTCCTCATGTTTGTCTTTCACAAAGGCCTCCTGTGGGCCAGTCCACGTGGATGCTCTTGAGACACATCTGTTCTTCTACTGCCCACATCACACTTCTGGTATCTTTCTTTTTGCTGGTCCTTCCTCCTGCCCCACCACGCAGTCAGCATGTCACTCCTTAAGGTGGTTTTGGGCCAGAGGGGACAGCTGTGGTTGTGACAGTCACCTCTCTTTGCAGGATGAGCAGAGTGCTGTCTCCATGTTGAAGAAGCACCAGATCTTGGAACAAGCTGTGGAGGACTACGCAGAGACGGTGCATCAGCTCTCCAAAACCAGCCGGGCGCTGGTGGCCGACAGCCATCCTGAAAGGTGAGTGGCGTTTTGTAAAGGTGAGACCTGGCTGTCCTATCTTCTCAGTGAGGATCTCTTACTAACCCACACAAAAAGAAAATGGCAGCATTCGTTGTGAATCACTGGTGAGGTAAAGCTGTGGGAAGCATTTTTAAAACAGACCCAATAGGTCTATGGTGAATAGAAGGTGCGAACTGTTATTTAACCCACAAGAACAGTTTCCTAATATATGTCCTATTGGACACAAGGCCCTATTGAAAGATTATTCGTGTCATGAATCAAAAGTACAGGCTGATTTGCACAGGTACAGATAATCACCAGAGCACTTGAATAGAAAAAGTCATCCAGTTTAGGAAAGTTAATTACTAGCTTTAAGAAGAATAGTAGATAAGAATATATGGACCTATAAAATAAAAGGGCTCCCAGGAAGAACAAAGTGATACCACTTCCAAACTCATACACATCAAGTGCTTAGAATGCCTTGAAGAAAAAAAAAAAATAAGTGTGGTACTCATTGACTGTATAACAAGCTCCTGTATTAACTTTGAGAGCTGTCATTTTAGGCTTTCTCTGAAACTGCCTGTTATGACTCAGAAAGGAAAGGAGTCAGCCTTGTGTGTTTAACCGAGGCAGATTGAGGGAGACGAGGTCAAAGGCTGTGTTGGTGCAGGAGGTCCTTAAGATGCTCGTGGTCAGGATTCCCAGGAAAGTGGCTTTCCAAGTCTCCAGGGATGGGTACAAGCAAGTCCTTGTCTCTGGTGTCCTGTTTCGAGACTGTCACTCTGAGAAGTCGGAGGAAAGGGGGTATAGTCTCCTGACTGCATACCCGGGACCCGAGAAACCGGAGCATCTGGTCCAGCCCTCCTGACAGGGAAGAGCACACAGCCCATAGCCGGTAGAGGCTGATGCTTGCCAGAGAATGGAAGACCATGTGTGGATTTTGCATTAACTTTTAACGTCAAAGCAAATCCTGACCTGCAGAGCCAGCACTGCAGACAGTTAGGGTTTCTCCCTGCAACTCCAGCCCCCCAAACTCCTTGATTGCGTTCAAGATGGCCTTCGGCCTTAATTATTGTGTTTTGTTTACGTATTGGCTCTTAGTTACTTGAAATTGAGGCCAATTTGTGAGTTTTATTTTTCAGGTTAAGTAGGTTAACCCGAGTTTCCTTTGAGAAATTTAGTATACCATGTTCTCCTGTTATCACCACCTCATTTGTTTTTCCCGTGAAGAAAACTGACATTGAAGATCTTTTTCCTCTGTTGCTCCCTTTTTCAGTGAGCGCATTAGCATGCGGCAGTCCAAAGTGGATAAACTATACGCTGGTCTGAAAGACCTTGCCGAAGAGAGGAGAGGCAAGCTGGACGAGAGGCACAGGTTATTCCAGCTCAACCGGGAGGTGGATGACCTGGAGCAGTGGATCGCTGAGAGGGAGGTGGTCGCAGGGTCCCATGAGCTGGGGCAGGACTACGAGCACGTCACGGCAAGTACACCGGGCAGCTAGCAATGGTGTGGAAAGCCACTTGCATTCCTCATCTGCGAGCAAAGAAGATGTTCTGACTCACATCAAAGGGCATGGGGTTTAGTTTCAACAGTGTTTTATAACAGGTGATTTTGAGGTTGGCTAACCTCTCTGTGCCCCCAACCCCTGTAGTAAAAGGAGGCAGAGCAGTGCCTTACTCCGCTGCATTGAGCAAGAAGGAAACCTGATTGATAAGAGGTTCTAGAGCTAAGATCCCTTCCCAAGTTATGAGTGTTAGTTATGACTACTTAGTGAGAGGTAATTACTACATGATTACCTCTCACTTAGAAGCCATTTCTTTCCAAAGGACATTCATGTGATCAAGAAATAAGATGTACACAGCAGTCTCACTGATTTCTTTACACATGTGCCCATTTCAGATGTTACAAGAACGATTCCGGGAATTTGCCCGAGACACAGGGAACATTGGGCAGGAACGTGTGGACACAGTCAATCACATGGCAGACGAACTCATCAACTCTGGACATTCAGATGCCGCCACCATCGCCGAGTGGAAGGACGGCCTCAACGAAGCCTGGGCTGACCTCCTGGAGCTCATTGACACAAGAACACAGATTCTTGCCGCCTCCTATGAACTGCATAAGTTTTACCATGACGCCAAGGAGATCTTTGGACGCATACAGGACAAACACAAGAAACTCCCTGAGGAGCTTGGGAGAGATCAGAACACAGTGGAGACCTTACAGAGGATGCACACCACATTCGAGCACGACATCCAGGCCCTGGGCACTCAGGTGGGTAGGGGTAGGGGATCTGCCCAGGGGCGGTGGGGAGATTTTCTCTCCATAGAGTGTGTCTTTATGCATCTCTGAATCTCTCTCTATTCCTTGGCTCATCAAAACATGCCTCAAAGAATTGCCCCAAATTAAGCACATATGTGCACGCCTTATAATCTTCATTTAGGAGAACTTACCAGTCCATAAAGTTCTGTTTGCCACATTTGCAGACAGCAGATGAGCATCCCCACGATTAAAATAAATAAATAAACCAGATGCATAGACAGACATTTGCAAGTTATAGGCCTCAACGAGTTTTTGTATTATGTTAGCATATCTGTCCAGAATAATTTCCAAAATGATACCTTATTATTTTCCATCAGCCAGGGTCTGAGTTATGTTTCTGGAAAGAGAGAAAAACAGGATTCTAATGTTTTAATACGCCTGGTCTCCCCCCCCACCCCATAAAATGGGTAAACACTAAGACTTTGTTTAAAAGATGTTTGGCAATGTAGTAACAGTGTAACAGTAAGAATCTAGTGTAATCACTCTCTAGTTTCCTTTCTAATCTCTGTATAGTTTCTTGTTTAGCTTTATGCTTTTCAGTTGAAAAATAATTTTTTTTTCCTAAATTTCATGATCCTAGAGAAGCAGCCAATTTTATTAAAGATGTGCCTGAGAATGTCTGCGGTTTTGTTCTTGTCTGTTAAGAGTGTATTGATCATCTATTAATAGCACAGGGGCTGGCAAACTTTCTCTGTTAAAGGCCAGATAGTAACTATTTTTGACTTTATGGGATATACAGTCTCTATTACAGCTCTGCCCTCTGCCACTGTAGCATGAAGCAGCTGTGGACAGTGAGAAAAGTTCCAGTAAATTTTCATTTACAAGAACGAGCAGCCCAGACTCAGCCTCAGGCTGACCCAATCTAGTGCATCAGCCTCCAGACAGCTTTGGACAAATTTGTTCTGTGGAGGGACCACCTTGACAGCCATTGTCTTCTCACTTTCCCCTAATTCTTAATTCCTGTCACATAGAGATGCCTGCAAGTTTAATTGATCTCTCTAAGCTTCAGTTTTCTAATGCTTTGAGGATTGAGATGATGTTTGCAAAACATATGGCAATAGTAAGAGCTCTATAAATGCTTTCTAATTATTGTTATATAACAAAAGCTCAGGGAAACTTTTGGGATGTCTAGAGAGGGAGTTAGAAAACAACTTAGCAGCACAGGTCTTCCCTTGGCACCTATAAAATCATTTCTAGCTGTGAGAGACTGAGAAACTATGGGGTTGCTCCCCAGTTTTTTCATGAATTCCTTTACCTCATGACACTCAGAGGTGGGGGAGCCCAGCAAGGGTCCAAGAACACCCAGGACAGGCATCCACCCCCTCAAGTCTGGCAGCCTCACTGTACTCGCTGGGCCAGGCCATTGTGGCATAAAAGGATGTGTGCCCCTTCCGCAGTATTGACGTTTATCATCACAGAACAACGGAGCAGAAGGGAAGGCTCTTGCCACAGATCCCCAGAAGCACACGGTGTTTCCTCCCAGCTCTTTCCTCTTGTGCCAGCTTGGCCTGCCCCCGCCTCCATTCTGTGCAGGAGCCCCAGGAGTACACAACACAGTATTTGCATAGTCTTGAGTGGCTGTGCAAAGCAACAGTTGATTTTTATGGGAATTTTCACTTTTGCTGTTCTCTTGCACCTTATTTTTTGTTTTGAGAGCAAATTAAAAAACAACCAGAGGAGGCTGAGGCAGGAAGATCGCTTAAGCCCACAAGCTTGAGGTTGTAGTGAGCTGTGATGATGCTACTGCACTCTAGCCGGGGCAACAGAGCAAGACTCTGTCTCAAAAAAAAAAAAAAAGGCACAGAAACAGGTGTTTGGGAAGATTTGGTGAGTCATATAGGAAATTAGCTTTTCAAATAATTTCCTAGGAACTTGCTTGTTGTAACTTGAGTTATACCTGAGCCGTAATTAAACAATAGTTCCAAAAGTTCCTTAACGTATAGAAATCACATCACAATGGAAACCAAATTCCCACTGGTAGTTCTTTACATCTTTTGCAGAAACTTTTTTTGACCTACCATCACGTAAAGTCCTTTTGTGCAGTCGGGGTCAGTAATCCACCTCTCCCCAGCCCTGATGCTGTCTGTTCCTACCCTTTACCCCACCTGCATCCTCACATAGCATTTCTCCAAATATTTTTCTCACAGCATCTGAAAGCTCTTACCATCCAGGACTGCTGTCTGCAAACTTCTTTGATCACACAGTTTCATCAGTAAATAATGATTGCGTATCCATTCTCCCAAATGTGTCTATCTTTAATTAGACATTATATACATGTACGGCACTACTAATATTTGTACTTTTTATAAACATATATGAGAAGTAAATTTAAATACAAATAGCTATAATTATTAGTTTCTGTTAAAAAGACATGTGCACCCTCCTCCACAAAAGGCGAGAGTGTATTCTTGGTTTTTTCCCCTTTTTTAACATAGAAAGTAGAATATTATGCACATTGTCTGCACTTTGCTTTTTGCACTTAGCCATCATCTTGGAGCACTGTTCACATGTGTACACAGAGCAGTTCCTCATCCTTTTTCATGGCTGCATCAGAGTCTCTTGCTGGATACCCCATCATTAATTTAACCAGTACTGTATTGACGGATATTTACTTTATTTTTGGTCTTTTTGCTTTTACAGACAGTGCTGCAGTAAATAATCTGTGCATTTCGTTTCCTAAGTATGCAGGAATATTTGTATGCAATAAATATGCAAGAATAAATTCCCCAAAGTAGGATCATAAAGTCAGAACGTGTACGCATTTATAATTTTCATGGATACTGCCCATCTACTTTCTGTAGGAGCTGTGGCCTGTTGACTCCTGTCAACAATGAATGAGCTCACCGACAAATACATCATCAAACTTGGGTTTTTGCCAACTAATAGATGACATGTTACATTATCTCCATGAAGCATCTTTTCATATTTAAGACTCATTTTCATTTCTTGCTCTCTGAGCTTTTTCTCTACATGCTGATTTTGTGTTGGTTTGTGGCATTTTTCTTTACTTTTGGTGACCATCCTAGCTGAAAAGATAGCTCACCAAAAATCCATGAAGTTAGAAGTGCATCATTGGCTCCTCTTACCAAATCACAAATCTCACTGTTAATTTTCAGTTTTGCAAAGGGTTTATTGAAATTTGGCTAGTTCAAATTTCACCTTCTTGGCTGGGCGCGGTGGCTCACGCCTGTAATCCTAGCACTCTGGGAGGCTGAGGCGGGAGGATTGTTTGAGCTCAGGAGTTCGAGACCAGCCTGAGCAAGAGCAAGACCCTCTCTCTACTAAAAATAGAAAGAAATTGGCTGGGCCACTAAAAATATATAGAAAAAATTAGCCGGGCATGGTGGCGCATCCCTATAGTCCCAGCTACTCGGGAGGCCGAAGTAGAAGGATTGCTTAAGCCCGGGAGTTTGAGGTTGCTGTGAGCTAGGCCGATGCCACAGCACTCTAGCCTGGGCAATAGAGTGAGACTCTGTCTCAAAAAAAAAAAAATTTCACCTTCTTTAACATCAGTAATTTTAACCACATCGGATGCTATGTTTTTATACTTTTGAGTTTATATGTCCCATGGCGAGAACTGTTATAGGCGACTCATACATTGTTTTCAGCAACATTCCATATCAGTGGAAAGGCATTTTCAAAATGTGTTCTTCATGGCAGTTTCTCACTCATAAAAACATTTATCTTGACTCTGAAGGAGCAGATTAGGTATTTATTTTTTAGAAATATATCTGGCTATGTCCTACTTATATATCCCAGGCCACCTCCAGGGGACTTTTCCTGACTAAGCTGTATTGCCTGCATTCCTGTGGTATTTCATTTGTTTCATCTCTTTATGATATAGAACTTAATAATGTAGTTCAATGGATTTATAGAAAACTTGCATTTTCATTACTCGGATCTTCATGAAATTGAGAGCTCCTTGAGGAGTCAGGGCCACATTTTGACGTGGTGCTCCCTTCAGTGTGTGAGCAGAGCGGCATGTGGCACGTGGGAGGAAGGGCATGGGATGATGGTGGGAGGCCACAGTGTACTCACCTGGCTCATCTCCCCCATGGCTTCACAGGTGAGGCAGCTGCAAGAGGATGCAGCCCGCCTCCAGGCAGCCTATGCGGGTGACAAAGCCGACGACATCCAGAAGCGGGAGAATGAGGTCCTGGAAGCCTGGAAGTCCCTGTTGGATGCCTGTGAGGGCCGCAGGGTGCGCCTGGTGGACACGGGGGACAAATTCCGCTTCTTCAGCATGGTGCGCGACCTCATGCTCTGGATGGAGGATGTCATCCGACAGATCGAAGCCCAGGAAAAGCCAAGGTAACGCTCCTGGCCTCATGACGAGGAGGAAATCAGGCTCACTGACCATTGGTTTATGCAGAGAAGGGATCTTCCGGACAGAATCAGGAGCCTTGAGAGTAGTTCTTGCCTGAGAGCTTCAAGGCCAGAGCAGAGTTGGGGAAGTGCTTTGGGGAAGCTGCCACCCGCTTGTCTCCTACGCACCATCTCCAGGGGACGTGGGGCCTGGCGTTGTCCAGCCCTTCCTGGTTCTCCCCAGCCAAGCTCCCATCTTCCGCACTCACAGGCCCTCCTGCCCAGGTCTATGCTCAAAGTAAGACCTCATGCTTCAGACAGCCACATACCTTGGGCACAACTAACTGCCTCATCTTTGCAGTGAGATGGCTTTTCTGCATTCTTTTTGTATGTCTGGATTAAAAACCATTCTATCCCTTTCCGTACACATTACTAAAGGTGCCTGTTATCCTCAACATACGCTCTAATGGTATCCTGGGGTTATTATTTAGTATTTGTTCTATAGCTTTGGCTTGATTTCATGCAAATTAGTGAAGAGAAGTTAATATATTAAAAGCAGGTACGTATATAATCTCCAGTTCACCTCTGCCAGCTCCTGTTCCCACTGTGATAGAGAAATAAACCACACTGCAATAGAAGAAATATTGTTTTATATATATATATATATATATATATATATATATATTTAAAAATTGTATTTCCTCGGTCAGGATTGTTAGGTTTTGATGCATGGGGAGCTCTCACAGCTCTATTGGTCACTGATGTCTAATCTAATTCCCACTCTGTGTCTCCTCCTGTCTGAATAAGGAGACTCTATCAGCTGCTCTTTAGGACAAACATCCTGAACCTTTAGCAGCTAACTCATCAGGGTACGATTGGGACACCTGTTATTGCCTCTGTACCTTCTTGAAGAGAGTCTTTCTGAATTGCATTTCAAAGTAAAATTTTAAACAGAAATCCAGTGCTTTTTCTGGCACCCACCCAGAAACCATTTTGAATCGAATAATTCAGGCACCCACACACAAAAAAAAGTAGCCTTATTCTAAATGTTTGGTTGTATAGCTGGCCCTGAATTGTGCTGTCATTGTTCTTTGGCTCCAGTGGCCCAACCTGAGCTCAGACAGTGAATCAGACATGAAATGCCATCAGGCAGTTTCCTTGAAATTAATTATGTGTTTTAAAACCTACACACTTATTTGAAAAGCTTGATCTCCTAAAGGAGGTAATGTTTGTCTAATTTTAGGGATGTATCATCTGTTGAACTATTAATGAATAATCATCAAGGTATCAAAGCTGAAATCGATGCTCGTAATGACAGTTTCACAACCTGCATTGAACTTGGGAAATCCCTGTTGGCAAGAAAACACTATGCATCTGAGGAGGTAGGATACTGCTTTACTTTGGGGCCATGGGGTAAATGTAGGTCATGTTAAGGCATAAAATGACTCTATTTGGGGGTGGTTTATGTACATAGATGTACATAAATACAGAAATATGTATTTATGTTCATATACACATGCACATACATACATTTCAAAATTCCTTCTTTCCTATGTGTCTAGAAAAATACAATTATGCAAGACTCCAGGCCAAGCACCAGTAAATTTATGGCACGGAAGATAATTTTTGAGGGCCACAGGTTGAAAAACGGCCTCTCCTACCTCCGTCAGTACTCTTTCCAGTCGATCCCCCTTGTCAGTTGCATATGCCCTAGATCAGCTTGCCCTTCAGTGGATGGTTGCCGATTCTGGTTAGGACGATGGCAGTAGAGAGATAAATGATTATTTCAGTGTGTGGCCCCCTGCATGGGAGTGGATGTCCTCTCAGAGGTCAGGGCTTTGCCCCCTTGCTGTGTCTCTTCCTGAATGTGTTTGCTGCAGGGAGCCTCCCCACGACAAAGTAGCTTTGGGCAGGGCCCCCGCCGTCCTCCAGCCCCTTCTGGAAGGAGCACTGCCATGCTTCTCTCTCCTCTCCCAGTACACAGATAGACTGAGTAGTCTGTAGGTATCGCCTGGCCTACTGGTAGTCTTTGCAGAAAATGTATTTTTCTTATGTGAAGCGACCCGTCAAGAGGATGTGGTGCATTCTATTAAGATGTCCTGGGGTTTCTCCTTTTCATACAGATCAAGGAAAAGTTACTGCAGTTGACAGAAAAGAGAAAAGAAATGATTGACAAGTGGGAAGACCGATGGGAGTGGTTAAGACTGAGTAAGGACAGACTTTGCTTATCTTTCTGCTCTTTTTCGGTATTCATGGAAAGCGTGCAAGTTTATTTTTCTGTTTTAATTGATGTGGTGTTATCACTTAATGATTTAAGGAGTTCTTTAAGGACACTTTTTCAGTGTCCTGTTTCACCATTACATGGTAAATATTATTTTTAAGAAGTTTCCTGTGGCATAGTCATTATTTTTTGCCCCATGACTAATCTTAGTGTCGTAAGTAGGATTTGGTTGTTCTTTAGGAACAACATGGGAATGACAATTCAGCATCCCTGGGGAGGGCACAGGCAGAAGCCTCCTATCCCTGGTGGTCTTCAAGAAGAATTGTTATTTCAGAGTCAAGAAGGTGGAAAGTTGGCCTGATTAGGTCTTATATTTGGTGTTCTCATTGGAAGATTGATAACATAATCAGAGCTAACATCTGTTAAGGTTTTGTTGTGAACTGGGCATTGTTGTAAGTTTTTTTAATGTATTTCTGTATGTATTCCCCACAGTGACCCTATGAGATACTAATAGATTCTATTTTTAATCCTCATTTTATACAGGAATATTTGAGCCAGCACGGGGTTTATAATGGGTAGTGTTCGGAATAGCATTTCATAATAGGCGTGAACACCAGAAGTAGCTCAGTCCAGGAGTGTTCACCATACTTTGCCATTCTATACTGGAGCTCTGGGCTCTGTCCTTATGTTCTAACCCCATCCATGCACTTCTGGGTGCTTAGTAGAAACTGAATCCAAGGGACCTTTTCTAAGGAAGGCCCAGAGCCCTCAGAAATCCTATTTTTGACCATTCTTTGCACGAAGATTTGGTCTGTAAGTCTCGAGAATTCCAGGGCACTTTCACTCAGTTCAGCAAAACTCGTGTCACACACTGTGAACTAGGACCAAGTCGTACACTGGGGACACAGTGATGACTTGCACAGTCCCTGCCTTGAAGAGCAGATGAGTCCCTTGTGCAGAGGTGGCATCTTCTCCATGTGGCTGTGCTGGGGGCTTCCAGCACAAGATACTGGAAGGAGATAGCTGACTGGCTCTCAGGGACGCTGATGCTGCCCATGGCCCATTTCTTACCCAAACAGCCCCCAGGCACTGCTGCTCTCTAAATGCAGTGAAGAATAAGTGTTAGCAGTAGCGGGAAGCCATGTTCTTTCCTGCCTTCTTGTAATGGTGGTGGAGCTAGTGCTCTGTGTCTCCTCACATGTGGAGGAACAGAATGAAACAGCAAAAGCCTTTGCCCATGTTGTTACCTACCTGCTGTAGTGCTCCCATATCCTTCCCTCCCTCTCAGCCCTCCAAAATAAAACATAGAACTACTTCCAACAAGGGGTAGTTTATGAACACTTGCTCTGTCCACACAGTCTGGCTACGTGTAGACTGTGAGTTCCCGCAGAGCTCTGAAGTAGGGCCGAGTGAGCAGAGTGTGCATTGTAGACCTGCGCTGTGCAGTATGATAGCTGCTGTCCCACATGTGACTCCTGAGAACTTGAAATGTTCTCAGATTGAGATGTGCAGTAAGTGCTGTAAGTATAAAATTCACGTCAGATTTAGACTTAGAAAAAAAAGAATGTAACATCTCAATTTTTTTTAATACTAATTACATGTCGAAATGATAATTTTTAATATATTGGGTTAAATAAAACATACCATTAAAACTAATTTCACCTGTTGATATTTTCTCTTTTTAATGTGGCTACTGGGAAAGTTAAAGTTGCATGTGTGACTCACGTTTCATTTGCGTTGGACAGCGCTGATCTAGAGTAGATGATAAGCTGCTTGTGCAGGTAGCTGCCACCAGAGGGCAGCGGTGCTGGGACGTGGGGCCGGCAGGGACTGCCAGGTCACCTACTGGCTGCCTCACCCTTTCTTGGTACCCTGTGCAGTTCTGGAGGTCCATCAGTTCTCAAGAGACGCCAGCGTAGCCGAGGCCTGGCTGCTTGGACAGGAGCCGTACCTATCCAGCCGAGAAATAGGCCAGAGTGTGGACGAGGTAGAGAAGCTCATCAAGCGCCACGAGGCATTTGAAAAGTCTGCAGCAACCTGGGACGAGAGGTTCTCTGCCCTGGAAAGGCTGACGACAGTAAGTGGCCCCGGCTGCTGGGTGCTTTGCCTGTTGCCTCCACGGGGCAGCCTTTTCTTCCTGCTTGCCTCTTAGACTGGGGAATTTACATAATGGCTTGGTTTTTTAAAAGCAGTAAGCATCTCCTTGAAATCGGTGGATCCCTTGGAACAGGACCCGGGAGAGGCTCGGGGCTGCTGCCCTCTCAGTCACCGCTTGGCACCTGGATTTATGATCACTTACAATAGCTTCCTGTCCAGGAATTGCTCTTTTGATCTGCCTTTCTCCTGTATCTCATAGAAGCTTTGGTTTCAAGGGGGCATGGCCTTAAAATTTTCCTCAGAATTCCAGAATTAGTATTCCCCTCAAATAGCAGCTTAATCCTAGTCCATTATAAATTCCCCATTCCTGATGATCTTTTCTGCCCAACATTAAAGGCCTTTGAAAAGGGCTTGTGCACTGGTGTTTTCTCTCCCAAGACTTTTGCATTCCTGGTAGAAAGCTGATTCTTTGCAATATACAATAATGATATTTCTGATTTCTACAGTTCTGGGGATTTAAAATGTACCTGCATACTTTTGTGTTAAAACAGAGTACTTTTGGTGCATGCATATTGCTCATGAAATGGCTTCATTTCAGTTAGACTATTCTGTGGCTTTTTTATGTGTTATTTGGGTTTTGGCTGAACACAGATCCCTAACCACAGCACAAGCAGCTTCCTTGAGAATCACTGCAGCTCTGTCTCGGGCGCTTGTCTGAGCTCTCCTGGGGAGTCCGGCATGAGCCCTCAGGCTCAGGTACTGTCCTCAGCAAAGTTGAGAGCCTGCGTAGTTAATTTAGAAATTAAACCTAAGTTCCCAGAAGACATGTAAAACAACTCACAGGAATTTTGCCAGCCCATGGAATGGAGCTCCATTTCCTGTGGTTTTAGGTTGTGGCTGCAGTTCCTATGAACCTAATACCATTCTGCTCAGGATGTCAGAGCTTCTGGTTGTCCGGTGCGGTCCAGTGTAGAAAACTAGACAGGAGAACTTCCTGGGTTCCTAGACCCCTTCCCTTGAAACAGGCAGAGTTTCAGGCTCTGCTGAACATCACTGTGTTCTCCCTCAGTTGGAGTTACTGGAAGTGCGCAGACAGCAAGAGGAAGAGGAGAGGAAGAGGCGGCCGCCTTCGCCTGAGCCAAGCACGAAGGTTTCAGAGGAGGCCGAGTCCCAGCAGCAGTGGTGAGTCACGGGCAGCTCCAGAGGCTGTTCTCTTAGTGTTGGTGGCAAATGAGGTTTATGGAGCATCTTTCTGACGCCTTGCTTTGCTAGGCCTACCCAAATGATCTTCCTATTGATTGCTTCTGTAGACTATTCAGAATCTGTATAGTCACCTCTGAATAATACTCGAGGACACTGACTTGTCCACAGTCACATAGCTACCGAAGGTGGTAGAAGTAGAATGTGGACGGCGCCCTTCCTGCTGCCTGCACACATGTGCACGCACACACAGAAACACTTAGCATTTCCTTGTGATTAAATGGATGGCGTGAACTACCCAGACTTCAAGCCAGTGGTTTTGTGGTGATCCTTTTTGAAAGTTCTGAGTGACTTCACAGAAAGGGCAGAGGTTTCTCTTTCCAAAAGGCTAATTATTTTGCCATGGGAAATGCTCCCTGACCACCTATAGTGCTGCCTTTATTTGGCGTGAGGCAGGGGGCAGGGCATTCCTGTAGTCTTAATTTCTATCTAGGGTCTGTTTGAAATACTTGAAAGTTAGTTTTAAATTTTTTTTAAAATTACATTATGTGAAAGGGTTGCTTATGTTTTTCTGAGAGAAAACTTGTAATAAAACGGAATGATGTTGTTCTCCCACCCTCTGTTACCGTTTTCCTCTTTCTCTTCTTCCTTCTTCTTCCCTTCCCTTTCCCTCTTCTTTTTTATTCCCCCCGCTCATCTACAGGGATACTTCAAAAGGAGAACAAGTTTCCCAGAACGGTTTGCCGGCTGAACAGGGATCTCCACGGGTTAGTTACCGCTCTCAAACCTACCAAAACTACAAAAACTTTAATAGCAGACGGACAGCCAGTGACCAGCCATGGTCTGGACTGTGAAGTGCACTACCATTTGTCAAGAACCTCCCTTTCCAAATCCTCTTGGTTTTGACTTTTCAGCTTCCACTTCACCCAAAATGTTAAAAATTTTTACTTAATTCATAGCCTTCCCTGGTTCCATATTTGTTTGCATTTAATTCATGTTTATTTGAGTCTCTTAACTGATGGATGCCCAGTTGCTTTAAGGCAACATACTTATTTTTTGTTTATTTATTGTGAGCTTTTTACTTTATTAAGATTTTACAGCGAAACCCTTACATGAGTAATTGAAATGAAATTAAATGAGATTACAGCATAATGAAGAAGAAAACTAGAATCTTAACAGGTATGACACATCCAGTTATACTAACAGGGCACAGTACTGTGCTATGTGTAGCCCTTTTTAGAGATGTTATTAACCTGCAATCGTTTACTAGCAACTAGGAAGACTGGTGTATGAGGAAGGAGACATTCAATACTGAGATTAAAGCCTACAGTCAGCTGCGTAACATTCCATGAAGGATACATTCATTTACTGAAGATGACAAAAAAATGAAGTCAGATATACTCTGGAAGCTATTTTAATTTTTTGGCGCACAATCTCAAACATTTTGAGACCCTTGGGTCATTTATTATAAACCAGTTCCTCTCTTACTTTTTTCTGCCAAGTCCTGCACTGAGAACTGCAGGCTGACTTGCGGCAATGCTGCAGCCAGCCTCAGGAGCGAAGTGCCCACTGACCGCTGCTGCTGCCTGTGTCTTAGTCACTGTCAGCACCTCTGGGACGAGGGATGCAGCAGGTGGTGGCAGTTCTCAGTGTGTTTTGGAAGCCTGCCTACCAGACTTCACTGCCTCTCCATTCAGTCGATGACTTCAGGGTGTCAAACCGTTTTAGTTTTTCAAACAAATGGAACAAAAGCCATTCTGGTTCATCCTGATTACTTGAACGCTGCGCTTGGTGGACCGTGCCTAGGAGCACTTGCATGCCTCCTGGCTGCAGAAGTCATTTTAGTGTCCTGTAGACAGAAACTCTGTTGTACGTCTCAGATGAATCTTCTGATTCATTATTCATTTTCTCAAGACTTTTTGTGGAATTCCTTGATAAAGGAGTCTTTTAGGATGGCATTTATCAGGCTATAAACAGGGGCTAAAAATATTTTACTAGAAATCCTTTTCCTTAGAAGTAAAAGCTGGTGAAAGGGTAATTTCCTGGTACGGATAAAAACAAAACCAAATCCATTATTACATCAAAGCCTTGTGAGACATTCACTTGCTCATTTGCCATATTTAGATGTGTTAGTAGAATCAGAAACCTGTTTTGATATGTGTTTTCCATGAGTTAAGTCTAATTTGTCTTTTTATTTCATGATGCATGTCTTTTTTTTTTTTCTTTTGTCAGGATAACATCATATAGCATCTTGTTTGTTTTTCCTTATCTCTATGTACATATCTATCTACTTGCAACTGTAGATAGGTATATAGATAGATGCCAAGCTGCTTACGTTCTGGGAGTAGTGTGCACCATTATTGAGTCTCTGCCTTACAACACACCAAAATTCATTTTGGAAAAAAACTGCTGCTTCATCTTTGGTCATTAGGAAGCCGTGGTGTACATTTCTGGCTCCAAATTACATTATGTGTGTCATTGATCTGTATGTATATATGTGATGTTTTCATATATATATGTGTGTGTTTAAATTTTGTATCGTCAGGACAGATACCCAATTTTATGTTTTTTGTATTTAGAAGACCCCACCAAAGAACCACATAAGCACACGAGAAAGCAGTGCTATGATACTTCTAGCATTTACTCTCATGCCTATTTTTATCTAGATTTTTAAATTGTAGCCTGCCAGAACAAATTTTAATTATAATTGGATTGCACTGAAAGAAGAAAAAGCCTTTTCTTTGTTTTGAGTGATGGTGCAGAGACTCAAGTTAATGAACTTGAAAATAGTGTTGCTTGGTGCACTTTGAAAACCAATCGGGTGTTTCCTGTGCTACTAGTTGTCACGTTACATTTATGTTCACCTCCTGATTTAAGTATCTCGGGCATGCCCGGCCACTAAAGTGCTCTGGACTAATTGCTAAAGAGAAGCAATGTAGGGGGCGGGGCGGGTGGGGGGGTTATTCACATGTACCCATCATTTGATCATAGCACTACGATTTGCTTTTGATGTTTGTCTCTAGTGGTGTGTTGTCTGTTGGCATGCTTAAAGCACATGTCCATTAAAATTCATTTTGTTTCTTTTATTTTCCTTGTTTTCTTGGTTAGTGATTCATTTGCATAAACATTAATTATCTCTGCATACTGGTTTGGGGTTTTCTCTTTCCTTCTAACTCTAAAGAAAAAATTTTTGCTGCAGAATTTCCCTCAGAAGAGGCTTCCCTGGCCTTCATCTACCTTGAAGTGTGACCAAGTATGATAAATTTTAGCCTTTTTCAAGTAAACATCTCTCTATCCAGGTCATTGCTGTCACCAGCAGCTTTCAAGTCAAACCTGCAGCACTAAATTTTTTTTTAACCTGGTTTCTGTACATACTAACCTCATGTCTCTCTGGACTCACACCTGGCTCAGGCCTTCCAGACCAAACTCACACGTCCTCCTCACCAGAAGTTTCCTGAAATCTCACATTAAAGGAGATTTGTCAACTTTAAGATCCACTCACATTCTTTTTGACTCAGGGTTTTGTTTTTTTGGTTATTTCCTCTCCTGCAACTCTCCTTTAAAAGTGAAAAGAGAGAGAAATATTTAGCTAGGCTGTTGTTCATAAGCACATGTCGACAGGCTGTCACTTGCAAGGCCTGGATAATCCCCATGTACACACACCCCTACGCCACCCCCCACCCCCACCCGCCCCGTGGTGTCTTTCTGCCCTAATAATCCATTTTCCACATTGCCATGAAGACAAAGTGTTCCAGTCAAAAACACCTTTAAATTGCATAGCCTCTAGCCTCACCCTAAACCGTAATGATAATTGTGATAGTTTGCATAGACATAACTTAAACTCGTGATTCTCCCGCCCTTCCCAAGTTTTTATCAGCCCTTTTTCCAAAAAAAATTATTTTTGTTGAAAATCAAGCATTGAGCCCAGCCATTTAGGTAAGACCTAATAAGTGAGAGATCCGGTTCCCGAGAGTTGACAGATCTGAGTGTTCAAGTGGTGGTGGCCAGTCTGCCATTTATCCTGTCAAGGTTGTTGCTGCTCATTTGGTGTCACTGGTTCTGGGCAGCAGTGGCGGGGAAGTATCTAACGAGCGTGCCATTGACTCCTCCATGTTTGTCCGTGTATGAGGGGTGCAGGTTGTCTGTAACCCACTAAAGCGTCAGCCACACCCAGCTTTAGTAACTCGCTAATCCCATACCCTGGGTGTAGCAGCCAGGGGCTGCTACAGTTAATGGTACACAGTTGATGGTACACAGGCTGAAAGTGATAATGAATCAAGACCCTACTACATTTCCAAAGCCGAAAAGCCATGAGGGTTACAATTTAAATGAGCTTGGGAAGGAACGCTCCGGAAGACGTCTCCAGCCTGAAGGGTCAGAGCCGCTGGAAGCCTGGCGGTCTCTGGGCTTTCTCGTCTCAGTGCAGCAAGGCACCGTGATCAACCAACCCGTGATGGGGAAGGCCCTGGTTCTGTCTTTGTTTGGGGGTAAATAGCTGTGTGGTGTTGAGTGACTGTGATTGGCTTTTCCAGCTCCTTTAACACAAACTACAACCCACTCACGATACAAACTTCGGCAGATGTGGTTAAATTGATGTTTGTTGACTTGCCTCGTTTCCTTCCAGCTCTTAAGTTCCAAAGTCTAACTGGGATGATAGATGTGAAATGCATGATTGTCATCCTAATTTCTGCATGTGTTTATGACAATGTGTTGAGGGGCGGGGGAGGAGAGCCAGAGAGCATTTTCAGAAACCCAGGTTCTTTCCTTTGTCTTATTCTGGGGGAATGCTGTGTAGCTCTGATAGAGTTGTCTGTCGGTCTGTTTGTGAATGCCCTTTCGCTTAAACTTCAGCCCTTCTGGTGGCATCCTTGGTTGTAAGGTGGCTGCTGTATAACGTCCACTCTCTCTCATATTTAATATGTGTGATTGTTACTGTTGTCCTTTTGTTTTAAAGTAAATGTAAGAGGAGATGATCTGAGTTATATTAGAGAAAATGGATTGATCAGAGGAGTAGAGTGCAGTAAAACTCATACTGGCATTTCGCTTTTCTCATTTCCCCATAAACGGGCGGGTATTAATCCATTCCCACCTTCTAATGTCCTTGGTGTCCAGCTGGCTTTGTGGGGTGTGCAATGGTTTTACTGTACTGCCTCGATCTGTGCCAGGCATTTATACACAGCCACGTGAGCGAGTCAGTTAGAGCGTATGTGGTCACCCCTGTGGCTCACGGAGTTAGCTGAATGGCCTCTCCGCTGTCCCTAGGTGGCAGAAACGGTGGACACCAGCGAAATGGTCAACGGCGCTACAGAACAGAGGACGAGCTCTAAAGAGTCCAGCCCCATCCCCTCCCCCACCTCTGATCGCAAAGCCAAGACTGCCCTCCCGGCCCAGAGTGCCGCCACCTTACCAGCCAGAACCCAGGAGACGCCTTCGGCCCAGATGGAAGGCTTCCTGAATCGGAAGCACGAGTGGGAGGCCCACAATAAGAAAGCCTCGAGCAGGTGACAGCAGCAGAGGCGGGGGCTGGGAGGTGGGAAGTCAGCCCGTTAAAGGGGGCGTGGGCTGCTCTCGAGTGGGAAGGAGTGTGTGTGTGCTCACGTAGGTTCCTTCGTTCGGTAGCTTTCTGGACACTGCATTCTTCCTGGGACTGGTGTTAGAAAGCAGGAGTAGAGTGTTCCTTATTCACTGAGAGAAGAGCTAAGTGTGGATGGGAATAGCAGGAAGGGGCCTTAGTAAGTTCATCCTGAGAAGGAATTTGCTAAATTGAGGTTGAGGAGTCTGAAGTGAAATGATTTCATTGTAGGACCCCTTATGGGGTTTTTAAAAAGACATCCGCCATTTCCCCTGGCCTTATCTCCATGTCATACTTTATATATATTCATTATCTCCCAGTAGCCCTAATTTTATTATTTAACAGATGACAGAACCAGAGGCTCTGAGAGGTTTAAAAACCTCACTTTCTGTAGAAAGCTAGTAAATGGCAAAGCTGGAGTGAAACCCCTCTCTGACTCCAAAGTCTGTGTGCTTAACCAGTAAAGCGAACTACCTGGGACCATGCACAGTTGTGCAGGTTATATCGCATAGAAGAGGGTCACGCCATCCAAGCACTGCTGTTCACACTGAGACGACAGGGATTTATGTGTTAATACAGGCAGGTGTTCTAATAAAATTAGTGTATTATGACAGTTTGCCATATTATAGGGAAAAAACCACCTGATTCTAATTTACCCAAAGGTACTATAAGTGCTGATGTCCCTGAATCTGCCTCCCCATCAAGTTGCCAGGCCACATAAGGAATGAAGCTGAGGCTGGAAGAGCTCCTGTGTGAGGAGTCATGTTTCAAATGAGGAAGGAGCCTGGCCTGTGCCCCATACCACAAGAGGGGACTACAGCAAAGAGTACCAAACACCAATGAAAATGAGCTAAGGGCACCTCTCTTTACTAGAAGAGGGTACCATGTTTTTCCCCAAATTCAGAGAAAGCACTCACACCTGCCACTCTGGCAACACACGTCCTGTCCCAGGAATCTCCACGGGGAAATTTTATTCCATTGTGAGTGTTAGCAGAATTTAGGAACGGCTGTTAATAGGAGTCATACCACATTGAGTGAGGATCGTTTCCATATTGATCAAATTTGTACTTCTTTAAGGAGAGTGTGATGTAGAGCCTTGATCTCCCTTTCTTTACTGCTCAGGTCCTGGCACAATGTTTATTGTGTCATAAATAACCAAGAAATGGGTTTCTACAAAGATGCAAAGACTGCTGCTTCCGGAATTCCCTACCACAGTGAGGTCCCTGTAAGTTTGAAAGAAGCCGTCTGTGAAGTGGCCCTTGATTACAAAAAGAAGAAACATGTATTCAAGCTAAGGTGAGAGTTGCTGTGCTTCACGGCTAGCAGAGAATGGGTTTATTTTTGCTCTGGGGGTTGGTTTCCTTAGACACTGTGATTAGTTCTTTCCTCTGTCATTTTAAATCCCCAGCAAAATGAAAAACAGCTTCGCACATGTCTCAGGATTGCTGGGTCTTTGGGGACTGTGGTCAGCCATTAGTTTCCCTGTGGTTAACGGTGCAGGTGAACATTGAAGAAAAAGGAACTTTCATTTTTATAACCTGGAACTAACTGTTCCCTAAGACTTAAGGTGAACTATTCACATTTCTCAGTTTAAGGGAAGCTTAGAAAAATAGTTTCCCCATCTTTTCAGCTTATCCCAGGAGATGCTATTCTTTGCTCATGACTTATCTGGAGATGGGTCAAGTGAGTCATCCTGGAGCCAGATGGAGACAAACAGGAAATGCTTGGATGGGGCCTGGGGCCTGTCCTCCCCTGACTCTCCAGCGGATGTTCCAGCTGCCACTGGAACCATCTAGTTCCAAATGTCTCTACCCTGTAGGACATACATACCTGCCTACAGAGTGGATCCAAGCTCGGAAGTTCTCCCCATACTTGAAAGTGGGCAGAAAAATTATTTTATCTTTTAAAAATGTGAAAAACATTTCAGTGGTTAGGACATTAGCTTAATACTGATTTTGCTCTTTTGCTTTGGGATCTGAAAAGCTCTGGTCTTCAGTTAATGTGTGTGTTTCATGCCAGTTGGACTAGGCCAAGGACATTAGGAGGAGAGAGTTTCAAATGGTGTGATTTATTAAGCCCTGTTGATGTGCAGTGTAGGCCTTGGAACACTTCACATTTTGTAAGGCAAGGCACAGACAGCTTGAGTCCTCGGCTGCTTTCCCCTTTGTACTCCCTTCCTGTCGCTTTAGGGAGACGGGGTATTGGCAAAGGGCAGGTACTCTGCCACACCAACAATACCCTCTTCCTCATGACATCAGCAGAGTCACACGGATGGCCTCGCAAGTGTGGTTTCTTTCATTCTAAGACATACATTAGAAGAAAAATCTAGGAGACCTTTTCTGTAGGTCTATTCTGAGACTCTGGAATTTGGACATGTAGGGGATACAAGCTCAGTAGCAGAATTTCAAAAGGGCTTTCTCCTGGATTCAGTTCAGGCCATTGATTAGGCATCCAAGTGGTCTTTGCCACAACAAAGCCAAATGTTGTGTTCGGGGCTATTTGATCATTCCAGTGGATCGAAGCACCAACCTGCCTGTGTATATTATATTGGTGCAACTATATGGCTTCTTGACATCCAGGGGGCCATTGGTGGGCCTTTGCAGGCATGGTTGGTGATGTACGTAGAGATCTCATTGACATTCTGATGTGATTCCTGTGGTCTGCGTCTGTTTCACAAAGGATTTGGGAGTTGGGGGGTTTTTATTTTTCTGAAGTTAAATCATGACTTACTTTCTTCCTTGAAATTACAGATTAAATGATGGCAATGAGTACCTTTTCCAAGCCAAAGATGATGTAAGTTTCTAAATTTTATTTCTCTCAAATACATAGGAGTTTTCGAGTGTTTGTGGGGTGATAGACTTTATTCATAGTGTTAATTCATGTAATGACCAGTGATGGCTGCTGTCACTGGGCTCCACAGTCACTAACACCCGGTGTTCAGTTCTGTCTGTCTCTAGAAGGCAGTGACTGTCATCTCACTCTCCCTGACCGAGGGAGGGGGGCCAGTGCAGGGTCCCTAGGAGTTGGTGGAGGAACACCTTGCCCACCCCCCAGGGGGCGAGGCACAGCAGGGTGGTCTCAGGACTGGACACGGATCCTGATGCGCAGTCAGTGGCCTCCCCACTGCACCCTCCTACCCGTATCAGCCATTTCATGGTTGTTCTCCACCTTGAGAAAGGAGGGTCAGTCGATGAAAAAACAATGTATATAATGCCTTAAATTTGAAAAAGCACCCTCTATGGTGGGATCTGATGTCCCACAGATTGAGACCCGTCTTACAGATTTGTAGGACCTTATACCAGAGTGATGACCTTCAAGTACCATAAAACTGAATTCTTGTGAGAGTTCAAACCTTCCTCGCTCTCCTGTATTGATAAAGCAGAGGTGCATTTGGGGACAGTGCCCAGAAGTGACTCTGCTTACCCCTCAGTTAGCCAGATGTGCCGTTCCCAAGCCTTCCTACTAACAGAGGCCCGGACAGTCACCCAGGAGGAGCCAGAATGCCTCATGGCCACACCTCCTGGTCGGGTCTCACCTGTGTCCCCTCCTCTGTCCAGGAGGAAATGAACACATGGATCCAGGCCATCTCCTCTGCCATCTCCTCTGATAAGCACGAGGTGTCTGCCAGCACCCAGAGTACGCCAGCATCCAGCCGGGCGCAGACCTTACCCACCAGCGTCGTCACCATCACCAGCGAGTCCAGTCCCGGCAAGCGGGAGAAGGACAAAGAGAAAGACAAAGAGAAGCGGTTCAGCCTTTTTGGCAAAAAGAAGTGAACTCCTTTCCTTCCTCCTGCCCTTCTCGTACCTTTTCAGTGAAATTCCAGCATGCAAGCTCAGAACCAACACATTACTCTCTGTGCCTAATGTTCCTCAATGTGGTTGATTTTTTTTTTTTTAATTTATAGAGCATTTCTGGGGGGTGGGGGAAACACACCTAAACACTTTATCTCCAAGTTACAAAAGTTTGAGGTGCAGAGGGAAGGCCAGATTTTTTTAATGAAATTATATAGATTAGATCTCAGTATTTAAACTGTTCCTCAATTTTGTGAGGCTGTGTTGGAAATAACCCGCCTCTAGTGCTGTTGGTATGCAAGGCAGCGGTGCTTAAACAATATTTCCTGTGCTCAGCTCACCAGAGACAAAACGTACCAATTTCCTGACACCATTCTCTTTCATTTACTTCCGGTGGTTACCCTGAGTCTTGACGATTAGAAGTGCCCACGACGGGTCGAACCTTTATTAAACAGATCGTGTATTATGATCTCGCTGCAGCCATCGTGCAGCTCCATTTAACTCTACAGACCATTTGTATCAGGCATCACTTACTAACACACGACATGCGGCTTTTCTGCATCAACTGCTATGACGGTTAAGAATGTCGGTATACCAGAAGGAATATAGAAAACTGATACTGTTTTAAATAATCTGTAATTTCAATTTTTTTTTGCTGAAATACATTATATTGTATGTTTGAGATAATTCTAGTACAAAGTATAATAAAACTAGATGTATAATAAACCCTTTAAATCATTGGTAAGTGTACAAGTGGTGGAACTGAAGCATTTACTGGACAAAGTAATGTTACTCTAATGGTTACTTGCTCGTGCGTTGCCGCACTGTGTTATAATTTGCTTCATTACCTTGCTATTTGATACATAGTGTGCATTTCTCTGTCACTGTAACTATTGTAATGACAAATTTTCATCTTACTGCACAATCAAAATGACATTGATAGGAATGAACTTCAGAGGCTGGGCCTGAACAGGCAGGTGGTCGCTCAGGCCTGGTGCTCAGTTGTACGACCTGTACCTCTCAACTCGTGCCCTATCTGTTAAATATATGCTACGTCATTAAATGCTTTTAAATCTAGCACGGCGAGTAGTGGTTTTTTTCCTCCGCTGCACATTCGTGCCAAATAGGGAAATTGCAAAGGGAGAAATGGCCGACAGGAAACATACCGTCAGTCTGGGTTCCCTTCTGCATTTTTGTGCACCAACTTTGAAAACTACAGCAGACAGGGCAACAAATGGGAATGTTTTTAGTTAAACATTCACATTTTATCTTTTATTAAAGAGTTATCGGGGAGCTGGCCAAACCTGAGCTCTGAGGCAGGGGTGGCCCCCTTTTTCTGTAAAGTGTTAGAGATTTAGTAAGTATTTTAGGCTTTGTGTTGTCTCTGTTGCTCAACTCTGCTATTGT
Organism: Indri indri; assembly: GCA_004363605.1. Lineage (NCBI taxonomy): Eukaryota > Metazoa > Chordata > Mammalia > Primates > Indriidae > Indri > Indri indri. The sequence continues at coordinate 6,510 of RJWJ010015455.1, read as the reverse complement.
ATAGTGCAAAGGTAGCTGTTGACCGTATGTAAACGAAATAGGCATGGCTGTGTGTTCCAGTACAACTGTATTTAGGGACACAAATTTGAATTTCATTTAATTTTCACATGTCACACAATATTCTTTTGATTTTTTTTTTAAATATTCAAAATGTAAGGTCTTTTTTACACAGATCATACAAAAAAACAGGCAACAGGCCATATTTGGCCTATGGGTGACAGTTTGCTAATCCTAGCATGGAGTCATAGGTTATTTATAGGTGATATACTTGTCCTGTGTTATCTGGGTACAATGACTTCATATCATGTGCATATTTTCTTGCATAAAGCAGCAGTGGATGTTAGCATTATGGATATCCGGTAAGTTATTCCACAGAGACCATTCCTAATGTGGCCTTGGTCCTGGGCTTGGTCCTGGTTAATTATAGTCTACTCTTGACAAAGCCATGCATGTGACAGGAAGGCCACACCAGTAATCCCAGAATCCCATGAGAGATACGTAGGCATGGAACATTTTGCATAATTTCAGCAGTTCACAGGTCTCTGGTAATGAAGGGCGGTACTTGCTCTCTTGCTGCACCTGCTAAGTGTCCACTGAGGCCTGAAAGTGGAAGATGATGGGCCGGGAGAGGAGAAGCAGTGTCAGAAGACCCCACTCGAGACGTGTTCACTGTCAGGAGTTACAGGCCACACATGAGCTTCAAGCCTGGCAGGGCAAATGATGGATGGTTTGGTTAGGTTTTTCATTTATTCTTCCACGATCTCATTTTGAGGATTGTGCACGTTTGTTTCTATTGCTGTAATCCTGTGCCATTTTACTCCAATTTTTTTTTTTTTTTTTTGAGACAGAGTCTCGCTCTGTTGCCCGGGCTAGAGTGCCATAGTGTCAGCCCAGCTCACAGCAACCTCAAACTCCTGGGCTAAAGCGATCCTCCTGTCTCAGCCTCCCAAGTAGCTGGGACTACAGGCACGCGCCACCATGCCCGGCTAATTTTTTTTCTACATATTTTTAGTTGTCCAGCTAATTTCTTTCTATTTTTAGTAGAGATGGGGTCTCGCTCTTGTTCAGGCTGGTCACGAACTCCTGACCTCGAGCGATCCTCCCACCTCGGCCTCCCAGAGTGCTAGGATTACAGGTGTGAGCCACCGCGCCCGGCCTACTCCAATTTTTAGTGATAAGGAATGGGTGATATGACTGTGCGCCCCCATGTATAAATCTGAAGCGTGAGAAGCAATGAAAATAAGGTTGGCAGGATGTGAAGTGGCATTCTTGATTGAGTAAAAGCCACTTCTTGTCACACTTGAACATCTCAAGTTGGGATACATCTTCTGATGGCACCTCAGTGCTGGTCTGGTTGCATTGGCTGTGGTTTTCCTGACGGTACTTAGAGTGGTGGTGCTTCTTACAATCCATGGCATTTGAGCAGATGAAGCAGCATCAAAGGCTGGACGATGGCACGTTGTCGTCTCGCCAAGTTGCTGGCATTCTTAGAACTGGTTGTGTATGGAGATCCTGTGGTAGTTCCCCTGGGTACATTCTTTTCATTTGTTAGTTAAAATTCTTAAATATTTTCCTTCATGTAGTGATACAGTCCATTTAGGAAAGGCAGGATAAATGTTTGAGTCTTTGCCACTATTTACATTATTTATATTACTTTCATGTAATTTGTATTGCTTATAGTGAATTGGTTCCTATCATCTAAAGAGAGCAATTTTTAAAATATCATTATGAATTCATGGGCTTAAATACATTAGAGTTTTTTCCAAGTAGAATATACCCCTTTTTTTGCCGAATATATTTTTAAATTTTGAAGTGATCTTTCTAAGCATGGCCTATAACCCAAAAAGGTATTAAACAAAAGAAGAAGAAAAAAAAAAATTCCATCAAAGCTCAAGCAAGACTTTTTTCACCAATGACAGTCATGGTGAAATCTTTGACTTTTCATCTCCCAACACTATCCATCGATGAAATTTTCCTTTTGGAAACTTAGAATTGTCCCATATTTTACTGGTGGAAGCCTCTTCAGGTTGGCTTCAGAGTCCTTTTGATACAGCCCTAGTAATCTCTGTTAGCTTCCTCCCTATCTGGGATGACAAGATGTTCCAGGGTCATCTAGAATATTTCTTGCCCCCAGACCCGCAATCAGCTATTTGTCTAAGACACCCTGGATTCTTAATGGTGGAAAATGGTATTTGAGGACTACAGTTTGAGTGCTAGGAATGCTCATCACTAAGTATTAGTCCTTGTCATATCGGTAGATAGAGCTAAAGAAAAAGTAACTCGTGAGTTGATAACTCAAATTCAGGATTACACGGTTTTTTACTTAACATTGTCTATATTGCATCAGAATCTCCTTTTTCAGAATTTGGCTCCCAAGGATACAGGGGGCATAACATTAGAATATCCTGTAATTACTCATTTGCTCTATTCCATATTAAACTCAAACTCAGAGGAGCAATACTAATACCACCACCGCAGATGTGATTACTGAGAACAGTTCTTTTTTAATTAAACTTTTTATTTTGCTATACTTGTAGACTGACATGCAGTTGTAAGAAATACTACAGTCCCCTTTACCCAGTTTCCCCCAGTGGTAACATCTTGCAACACTGTAGTACAATATCACATCCAGAATATAGCCATTGATAGTCAAGACAGGGAACGTTTCTATCACAAGAGTCCCCCTGTTGCCCTTTTATAACCATACTCACTTTCTACCTCCACCCCCTCTTTAACCCCTGGCAACTACCAATCTTCTGGATTGCTAGAAATTTGTCGTTTTTCAACAAATATGTATTGAGTACCTTCAATGGGCTGGGCTCTACGGACCCACGGAAATCTGTCATTTGAAGTTGTGTAAATGGAAATCAAAATATGCCACGTTTTCAGATTGGCTTTTTTTCCCAGTCGGCATAGTAATATTGCGTGTATCAACAGTTCGGTCCTTTTTGTGGCTGAATCATGTTCCGTGGTATGGATGTACCACAGTTTGTTCAGCCATTCGCTCACCAAAGGACATCTGGGTTGCTTCCAGTTCGGGGCTATTATGAATAGATCTGCTATAAACATTTATGTGTGGAATTTTGTATGAACATAAATCTTTCTTTCTTTGGTATAAAGAAATGTCCAGGAGTGCTGAAAATAATTTTTTAAAACATTTTATATGTGGTCTTTCCATTCTCCTCTTTGACCCCATTTTTTTGCTTTTTCGTATCTGCAGTGTCTGAGCAAATCACTCTATTTGCTCTCTCTTAGCCCTCATTCATTCTAGTTAGTTCTACACACACAGTTGTGTATTTAACCAGTCTTATGTGGTGATCCTGGTCATTTTGGTTATCTGATGCTCACTCCCTGCGTGATGTACCAAGTTGGCTTCCACTCCAGTCTGGTTTTTTTGGGTTTTTTTGCCAGTTCTCTGGGTCAAGCACTTCAAGGGACGTGCTCTTTTCAAAAATGAATAAAGATTTTCCCAAGAGAGAAATAAATGTGAGCTTCAAAGTTTTTCAAGGTATAGACCCAACTTAACACAGGCTGCCCTAGAAAAACGGGTTTTTTCAACTTGTAAAAGAAAAGTCCAATTGACCTGCCAGTAAGAAAGAATATTATGTCCCGTTTGGAGCTTTGAATGCTCTTTGTGAAAGGTCAGCCTTCTAAAAGAGGGGTTTCAGGAAGTAGAATCAGAGAGCTCTGCTCTTTTCCTTTCATGTAAGTTAGGGATGGAGATGTATGAGACGCTACTGCTTCTCTTCCGTGCTGTTCTGGGGATTTCCACTCAAGTTGAGGAAGCTCCACCAACCCCTGAGACTGATGAACTGGGCTGATTTGGGAGAGTTAGTGATAGTGGGTAGAATGATTTGGTAGAATTCAAATATTTCTGAGGTAACGCCTCCTTTTGACTCTTCTCTGCAGGGGAGCTTGGAAGTTGCCTGGGGTTGCCTGAGCTGCACTGGTCGTCAGCGTTCCTCTCAAACCTGGTGTAAGCCGGCAGCTTCGCTTTTCTTGTGGTCAGGCCCGTCACAGCAGGAAGAGGACACATAGGCATAGATAGCACTCTTTACTGAGACCCAGAGAAGCTGGCAGGACCTCCTGTCACTCCCCTGCACGCCCTGTGCCCACAGGCCTGCGGCTGCTCCCTGGTGACCCTGGTTCGGTGTGTTCTTGTCCCAGCACAGACATCCTGAAGGGCAGCGGCGTTGGGGCCACAGGGGCCTGTGGGCTTGAGCAAGTTTCCACTTGGCTTTCCCTTGTCCCTTCAGATGTTTATCGCACAGGGGAGACCGACCCATTGTGTCTGGGAGTGAGAGTGGGCGAGGCAGAACATGGATAGAGTTTCCTGAAACTGGTGCTTTAAAGGGAAACGGAATTTTCTCTTACATAAGCCCAGAGGGACTTTCTCCGCCGGGTGGGGCACTACCCTGCATTCCAGAGTCAGGGCTGGGCGGGAACCTGGGAGCTTTCTCTGGAGCTCAGGCCAAGGCTTAGCTAACGGCATTTCCCCCAGGAATCTGCTCAGTTCTCAGTCACCATTTCAGTTTCTTTGTTCTGGTGAATTATTTCCAATGTTGGTGTTCTTCAAGCTTTGATTTTGTGAAGGAAATAGTCACTCTAGGTTCAAATCTCCCATCCAGGGTCTCCACATTAGGGGGATGTCCTCCAGCCCTGCTTGAGATGGCCTGACAGAGCGTGCAGGCCAGCCCGGTCCTGCTGCCATCTGTTACACATGTCTGTCGCGTCTCTCCGCTTGGATTTTAGGAGCCTGGTCTTTCCCGGGCGCATGTGATTGGATGACTTCATCCGGCTTGCTCAGCCTCCGCTCTGCTGGGGAAGGAACTCGGGCTCTGAGGCCAGACTGGTTTGAACCATGGCTCCATCAGCTTCCAGCCCTGTGACAAGTATTCCCTCATCCCCTCTGCAAAGCACCCACTACGCGCCAGCCGCTCTGGGGAACAGCCCCTGTGTTGCTTACAAAATGCTACACTCCTGTCTGCTTCTTCCGAGCCTTGGCCTTATCTTTCAAAGGAGATCGAATGAGGTGATGAACACTGCACTCCATAAATCCGTTCCTTCTCCCCCACAGTTTTCTGCAGGGCTGGGGGCTCTTTTGTCTTAAAGCACGTTTGCTGATGTATTCAAGGCTGCCCCTGACTTCGCACGCATTGATGGCCCTGTGCCCTCCCTCCAAGGTACTTCGTTTGGGGCACACCCGGCTTTAGAGAGCAGATGTGGGTTAGCAAGCAGGAAGGACCTCTAAGGGTCTAGTTGCATTGCTGCCGCCTACAGCCGTCACTGGGGGTTACTTCAGACGTTGGTACAGCTCAGCAGCAAAAGGAGGTGGTGCCCGGATGCTGTACATTTACGAGTTACCCAAATGCCAGTCTAAGGAATCATTTTTTTTTTATTTTTTTTTTAATTTTTAATTTTTTATTTTTTATTTTTTATTTTTTTTTATTCATTCATTCATTCATTCATTCATTTATTTATTTATTTATTTAGAGACAGAGTCTGGCTCTGTTGCCCTGGCTAGAGTGCTGTGGCATCAGCCTAGCTCACAGCAACCTCAAACTCCTGGGCTCAAGCGATCCTACTGCCTCAGCCTCCCAAGTAGCTGGGACCACAGGCATGCACCACTATGCCCAGCTAGTTTTTTCTATATATATATTTTTTAGTTGTCCAGATAATTACTTTCTATTTTTAGTAGATACAGGGTCTTGCTCTTGCTCAGGCTGGTCTCGAACTCCTGACCTTGAGCGATCCACCCGCCTGGGCCCCGCAGAGTGCTAGGATTACAGGCGTGAGCCACCGCGCCCAGCCAGGAATTATTTTTTTTTAATAAGGCCCTCCAAAGGTGCTAATTATCTGTTTCTTTGGGGAGTCTGAAGTGCCTGAGTTAACAGTCAGAACAACATCTGGCTGTGAAACAGCCACCGCCACGTGGGTGCCACTGTCCCTGGGTGCCCGGCCCGTGGCTGGGTGCAGCTCCCTCCCGACTCAGCACCTGCTTTTCTACAAAGTCTCCCTCTCTGACAGGAGACGGTACTACCCCGAGAGTTAATGACCTGAACGTGAAGGGTGCCCTGCGCGCCCGTGTGCTTCGTGGCAGACCCGAGTGTGACTGGGCGGGAGGTGCTGAGGCAGGGTCCACAGGAAGCCGTTTCCCCAGGGCCGAGGGCTCGGTGGAAGAGGGCGCAGCCAGTGCCTGGAAGAGGAGAGAAGGCAGAACGTCTGAGGTTCCTGAGGAGGAAGAAGAATTTAAATTCCACAGGAGAACAGTTTGTAAACATGAACCTGCCCTTACGTTGCATTCTTCTTTCTGACACCTGGCATGTCCATCGTTCCTCTATCACAGTTGCCTCTGGGAATCGGGCAGGAAGTGGGGGCATCCCTGCAGTGGGGACAGAACCTCGTGGCCCCTCGTGTCTCAGCTCCTTGGGCGCTGGGACTAGTGGAGGCCCATGTTCCACCCATGGCTGTAGCACTTGGCGCCCAGCCAAGAGGAGCGCCATTTCTACA
>RJWJ010015454.1:0-36172 GCA_004363605.1 Indri indri | reverse complement strand
GGAGAGCCCTGGGAGATTTCTGCTGTCCTGGAGGAGGCGCCAGGCGGATTTTGACATCACCAACTTCACGGAGCTCAGCGGTGTAGGTTTGGGACCTGGAACCCGAGTCACCTCCCTGTCCACATCCCAGCACTGGGAAAGCTCAGAGGAGGCTTGCCGAATGAATGCATGCATGAATGAATGATGCTTGTCTCCACCCAGACTTTCTAGGAGACTCTAAAAATATTCCCGAAGGGTCCCCCGTTGGGAAGCAGGTCTCAATATTCCCCGTCTGCAGGTGGGGATGCACTCAACAGTGATGCTTCTTTACAAAGAAAACAGGAAGAAAGAAAGAATAAAGCCACAGACAGAACTGGTCACGACGCCGGTCAGCACTGGAGGCCGCCTCGGTTGGTAGCCTCGACGTGGCGTAAACCCACCTGTTCCAGCGCCCAGCCCAGCTGTGATTCGCAAGCTCCCACCCTGGGCTTGCCCAGAGCCTGCCTGCCCGTCTCGTGCCGAGGCCTTTGTGTGCAGGTGGGGTGGAAGTGAGGGCTTGGTGGGGAATTCTCTGAGGCTTTGATCTCAGAACTTCAGGGGCCCCGCTGTCCCTTGAGGCTGCGTTTCCATCTTCCGCTCTCATGCTGGTCGGCAAAGGGAGCCTGGGGTCTGCAGGACACGGCTGCAGAGCTGTGGGTGCCCCACACGCTCAGCCGAAGCTCTTGCCAAGCAGAGAGGATGGTGGGGTGACGTCCCCATAGGACCGTGGCACGCGGAGCCTCCATGGACACTCAAGTGAGCCCACCTAGAGGACCCAGTGGGGACAGTCTCCGTGCTTCTTGGCCGGCTGGCCTTTCGCCCCCAGAGCAGCCTCCTGCCCCCTCACGCTCCCTAAAAATCCGTCTTCTGACTCTGACTGTCTCACCACGATAGTGGCCTTGCCATGGCATCACCCTGGGTGTCTTCAGGGCCTGACTTCCCCGGTTGGGAAAACGAAGTTCCTCCAGCCTTCAAGTTGTCACAACCACCCTTAAGTCTGAGACATCACAGGCGGCTGGCTGTCTTTCCCGTGAAAACGTGGCGTCTCACTCCCCTCCCTGTGGCGCTGGGCTGGCTTTAGCCACGTGCTTCACCAGTGGGATGCAGCAGCAACAGCTGCAGGGCATCTGAGGCTGGGGGCTGAGAAGCCACCACGGCCTCTGGGAACCTTGTTCTTGGAGCCCAGGGACCGTGGGCCGAGATGCCCCGAGCTCTGGGATCAACAACTGCAGCGCAAGTGCACCGTCCTGGACATCCGCCGTCCGAGACATCCGCCCAGCTCCAGCGCAGGAGGGACCCCAAGTGAGAACCCCCTGCTGATCCCGCCGAGCCGAGAGCTGTGACAGATGATGACAAGACGTGGCTTTAAGTCACTAACTCTGGCAAGGGCTTAGTTCCCATCAGTTATTGCCACCAACACAAGCTGGTAAGCAGAGCCCTGTCCTCACCTAGACAACAGGGCACAGGCGACAGCTCTCTGGCACTCCGCCATCAGCGGGGGGCGTAGCACTGAAACAAAATGCCTTTGCTGCTCTGGGGTGTTCACTCATTGACAAGAAACTGGTGCTCACAGTCCAAATTGGGCCCAGGGACAAATTTATATCGTCTTGCAAGTGTTTTTTTCAAACATTTGAATTAGTTGTTGGTATTTTAAAATCAGGAGATTTCACATAAAAATCTGAGTTTCTGATTTCTCTTTAAAAACCTGGTCTCTGGACATACTGGACCTGCTTGCCCGACTGGCCCCAGCTGGCGGAAGCCAAGGCCTCCGGGGGTGTGACGTGCAGCCGTGAGCCACAGCCCCCACCCGGCCCTCTCGCTCCTCAGCGGGTGCTGCAGGCATGCAGGGGCTCGTGGATTTTGATGGTCTTGAGAAGGAGGGAGGAGAAACTCCAGCCAGTGTAGACGTGTCTGTCGTTCTTGGGACCGGGCCCCTCCCCGAGGAGTCCAAGGCCAAGTGCAAGAAGATCACGAAGCTGTGTGCGAGAGGCCTGGTCAGGGAGCGCGTCTCCCCAGAGCAGGGAAAGGCAGTGCCCTCGACGTTCTTGCTCCAGGTCGGAGGAGGGTGTCCCCAGAATTGAGCTTGTGCGTCCTGTGAGTCCAGGCTGTGCCAGGTGTCAGGGGAGCCCCATGCACCGTGTGTGACCCAACACATCCACGCCAGGGGGCCACAGAGGCCGAGGATGCACATGACCTGCGAGCATCAGTCTGGGGCCGGCCCGGCAGCCCAGTGGCCTGCACTGGCGCAGCGGCATTCACCAGGCTTCACATCAAAGAGCATCAGCTTTGAGCACTGGCTCCCACAGTGTCTATGTCCTGCCTCTCCCGACTGAGGCTTGACCTTGCTGTGTCCCTGCCAGCTCTGGGGGCTGGGCCCAATTTCTCGAGGTTGTCTCTGAGTTTGCTCAGCCACGTGGTCCGTTAGGAGCCGCTGATTTCCGGGGCTGCCGTAGGTGCCCCAGGCAGTGGTGGGCGGGTGCCGGCTGCCCCTTCCGGTGGTCCTTTGCACCTGCCACCCACGCCACTTCCAAGAGGGGCTCTGGAGAGAGATTTGGGGATGGGGACTGTTGCTGGCTTCGGTGGAGGCCTGGCCACCCACCAGGCATGGGTGGGGAGAGTGGGGTGGGTGTGTCCGCATGAGCAGCTACTGCGTGGCCTCCGGAGTGTCACCCACTGTGGGGAGGGGTGGCTTTCACAACGTTGCGGTCTCCTTGGCAACTTGGGTTCCCCTTTCCTCTGTGGTCGACCACGTTGGGTGAGTCATGATGGGACCCCAGGTTCACGGGGGTCAGAGATTTGGAACTGACGCAACCCCGGAGCTCTAGAGGCCCCTGGAGACTTGGTGTCCCCGGCCTGGCTGGGCAGATGTGGGCATCGGGCCTGGCGCGAGCCCCGCTTTCCCCTTGCAGAGCTGCCTGACGCGTGGTGGTTCCGCTCTTGGTTGCTTTGGTTTCTGTTTTCCTGAAGCGGCGTGGAGGAGGCTCTGTGTCCCCCACACGGCCGGTGCCAGCATCCCGCTCTGCACAGGGCTCTCTCCGTCAGGGCCTCCTCGGCCTGCCGGTGCCTTGGCCACGCCTTGCCAGAAGGAGACTGTTTCAGGCCTGATTTCCCTTGGGTGTGGGGAAGTCCACAGGGGGACCTGGCAGGGACCCCCCGCCCTGCACAGGTGTGGGGAACGGCTCCTGCTGCACCTGGCACACCCTGAACACCTGCCGGCTTGGGGGAGCCAACTCCACAGTGGGCCGGGCATCTCAGAGGCCATGGGGGGAGGCAGCGCTGGCTGCAGGGACCCCCCTACTGCCCCGCGTATGTGGCCCTGGGGGTACTCTGTGGGAGCAGGGCCCCTGCCGGGGAGGCCGTCTTTCCTTGGCTCCCATCCTCGCGCGCTCACACCAGCCGCCGATGAGGCTGTCAGGAGCCGCCAACCCCTCAGACGTCTGATCCTGGGAGCCTTGGGCAGTATTCCCAGCGGAGTGGATCAGTCCTTCCTCTCGTGGCCTGCGGAGTGGCTGACGCAGAGAGAAAACTCCAGTGGGTCGAGGAGAGCTCTGCAGCCCGCGGCCTACGCACGCGTCTCCTCGAGGGGTCGCCTGGGGTGGGGGTGGCAGCTCTTTCCAGGGCTCCCCTCACAGGCCTGGGACAGTGTCCTCGGGCAGGAGGCAGGGGGACCGCAGGAGCTGTCGCTGTGTCCAGCAGGGGGGATGGCACCCAGCCTGGCGGGTGAGGGCGGCGCGTGTGGAGGGCGCCAGGCCCGGGAGGCGGGAGGCTGCCAGCTGTCTTGTGACGTCATCTGAATTCACGTCTCCCGATCGCGCCCTCCAGGAAACCGAGGGGGGTTTGGGCAGGGGGGGCGCAGGTCTCAGCGCAGCTCGAGTTCCCTCCGCGCATTCCGCGATTTGGGCCCGCTTTTCCGGGGGTGCCCCTCCCTGAGACCTCCCCGCAGCCTGGGGGCAGCTGGACCCTGCGAGACGTTTCCCCATAAAAATCCCAAGGCTGAAGTCCCCACGCTCCCCCACGTTGCCATGGGAACGCTAGATTGGATTTATCTCCTTTCTTAGCAAATTAATTTTATGAATGTCCACAATGTTGAAGCAACTGCAAACACCACGTTTCAAAGCTGCCCTCGGGCCTGGGAACGTTTCCTGCTCCTGGGAGCCGGCTGCTGCGGCAGGCGCACGCAGAACCAGGGTGGCAGATGGCTTGGAATCCGGGGACCTCGTCTGGAGACGTTGGGAAGGAGGTTCCCACAGAGCAGGACTGAGAGTCCCGGCGCCCACGTTCGGCCCTGCGCAGGGTCAGCTGCGCGGCCCCCACGGGGCTGGGCTACCTGGGGTGTCGCTCTGGGTTCTCACCTGTGCGATGTTGCTACTCGCTGTTACTCATCCTTGCCCACAGTTACCCACTGCTCCTGACTACTTTATTGTCACCTTTTGGTTCCCACCCATCCCTCTTTGGGGTCGCTGCCTGGGGAAGGTTTAGCAGGAGCTGCGGGGGCCACAGGTACCGCTCAGGCTTTGGCTCTGTGCTGTGCCGTCCAGGGAGCTGGAGAGTCACAAGCCCGGGCCGCCCTGGGGGTGGCCTGGGGGAGGGAGGCACCTGGGAAGGATGCCAGCCCCGTTCTCGGTTTGGTGGCAGCCACTGGGGATGGTTTAGGCTGCTTTGCGGAGGAGAGAAACTGTCCGACCCCCTTGCCAAGCGGTCACGCTGGGTCCTGCATGGGGGACAAACTGTGAAAGAAGCCGGCCAGCCTGAATGGTGGGCAGTCACCCAGGGGACGGCAGGGACCAAGGCTCTGCGGGTGGACAGGCTGCAGCTGTGAGAGGAGATGATCCACAGACGGGGAAGATGGGGCGGTGGGTTTCAGGCACCCGCGTGGGAGTAAAGTTCTCCAAGTGGAGAAGGCGGAGGTGGGAAGGGCGCCCCAAGGCCAGCAGGGACGACAGAGGCCCCTGCAGAGGCGCAAGCCTGAGGCTTAGGAGCTCCCGGTGGGGAAGGTGGCCAGGTAGGGGGAGCCCAGACCTCGGGGTGGGCTGGGGGAGTGTCTCACACCCTGGAGCTCCTGGACGAGGAGTTTGGAAGGTCACTTGCTGCGCGAGTAAGAACAGGAGCACTTGCCCAGATGCCACAAACCCCTCCCAAGAGCCAAAGGAGATACCTCAGAGCCACTGCATCCGCCGCCCACCCAAGGCCCCTCAGCTCCCCAAGGGGCCTCTGGTCGACCTGCTGGAGGCTGGTGTTTGCTGTGTCCTGGGACACACGGTGCCTGAGGCTGTCTGCGTGGCTCACTGGCCTCTCAGGACCTGAAGCCACAGGAGCTCTCCACTGACTAGTGGGCCCCTCGGGGAGGTCAGGGCAGGCGAGACTGTGGGTGGTGCCAAAGTTTCCCTGTCTGGGGGGACTCTCAGAGTCTTGAAGGACAGCCTGCTTGGCCTGGCCTCTTGGACTCACCTCCTCCAACAGAAAAGTAAAAACATTCCTTCTGGGCTGGACTGGAAGAAATGCTTTTCCAGAGCCCCAAGGCTGGGCAGAGAGCCCTCCGCCCGGCCCCGCACTGTGACTCCTTGTGCACTCAGAGGTCTGTGTGGGACAGTGGCAGTTCCCTCTGTGTCTGGCCCTGGGGTGGACCCATCTGCGGCTTTGTTGGTTCCTTGGACCAGGAGATGTCAGGGCTCCCGCAGGAGTCTGGTGTCTGTGTGTTGCCAGATGCCACTTGCCATGCCGGTGGCCGCTGCCTCTGCTCAGATCCCACTGAGGCGGGTGGGGGCTCTTGGGTGGCTCCAGTGGACATAGTCTGCAGAGAGGGACACACATCCACTGGGCTCTGAATTGCCTACTTTCTTGTAGCAGGGTGGCCTCATTGTTGTCCTGGGGCTGGGGAGGGCTGCATGTCCCAGTGAAGACCCCCTTTGTGGGCGAAGCTCCCCCAGGGCCTGTTCACGATGGCTCTGTCCTCTCTCTGTGGCTGGACGCTTGGCCCAGCAGCTCGGGGCGTAGGGGATCTGGGTGTCCAGCTGAGCTGGGCAGTGGCCGCTCCACAGTGACGTGGGGGTGCGTAGCTGCCTTGCACAGTGCACATGGGTCTACTTGCCTTTCACATTACGCGGGTTTCCATGTGAGTCGAGGTGCCCTTGGCGGGCCGTTGTCTAAGAGCATCGCATGGATGCAGGACCTGGCGAGCTCACCTGCGCCCAGGGCTTCTGAATGTGCAGCGACGACCTTAAAAAAAAAAGTTACTCCAGTAAAATGCCACTCAGGGCTGAAGGTGTGACCCTGATGTGTTTGCAGGAAAGGGTGGCGCCTCCCCTGTCGGCCCCTGGACAATTTGTGTGGCTCCTTTGACAAGCCCCTTTGCCATGATGTTTTCTTTCTGGTATTTTTTCTTAATGTAAGGAATGTTATAAAAAATTCAACAAGCCCTCCCCACAAAAGTACAAAGCCCCGTCCTTCACCCTGCCCCAAACCACCCCCCCGAGCCAAAGAGACCAAACGAGCCCCCGAGGGCCTGGGCTTTCCACCGCAGACATTTCCAGATCTTGTTTCCCACCCGTATCTCCGCACACCGCCGCTCGGGCGTTCCCAGACGAGACAGATGTGGAATGTATCTGCCGGATTCCAAGGTCCCAGATTATCCCCGACGAGATTCCTGGCACCGGAGTGAGGAGAGTTAAGTACCATGCAAAGACCATTGCCATAAAGACGGATGTTTTGGCCAGGAAAATCCTAACAGATGCGCAGTTCGGGACAAATCAATTTGTGGGGGTGTCTGGCCACGGCACCCCACGCCATCCACTGCCTGAGCTGGGCTGGCTGCTATGGCTGTGGCCATGGGACAGCAGATCACGGGCTCTCTTGCCTCAGGGGATGGCCCCTCCACTCTGCTCCTCCCAGACCTGCACACAGGGTCTGGGCCCTGGGGCTTCGGTCCTTCTGGGGTGTCCGTGCACCTGGCAGGCTGGCTGCAGGTGGTAAACAGCGGGCCGGGGGAAGAAGTCATCCTCCTGTGCTCCGACTGTGGCCACGCCTGTGTCTCTGACTTACTCGCCTGTGCCCAGTCCCACAGCTGCGGAACCCTAGCCACTGCAGCCCGTCCCTGGGCTTTGCCGCTGGGGGACTTAGAGGAAAGGCTCCCTATGGGGGGCGGTGTCCCCAGGAGCAGAGCACAAGGCCCCCACCCCGTGGCTCCTGTGCCACCAAAGCAGAAGCAGAGGCACATGGAGAGTGCAAGGGGAGGGTGCTTCGCAGTGCAGTGGTCTGTGGTCCTGCCCTGCACAGGGGGCCCGTGGGAGCCCAGAGCATGACCTCTGTGGAGGGTGTGACACTGAGGTTGGCGTGAGCCAGGGCTCTAGGGGCCAGGCCCTTTATAAAAATGTTTATTTTTAAAAATTATGGTAAAATACACATAACAAAATATATCATCTTAACCATTTTTAAGTATGCAGTTCAGTGGCATTAAGTACGTTTATAATGTTGTGCAGCCATCACCACCATCCCTCTCTGGAACTTTCCATCTTCCCATTGAACGCTCACTCCCCGCCCCCGCCCCGCCCTGGGCTCCCACCACCCTACTCTGTCCTGTCTGACTGCTCTGTGTGCCACTGAAGTGGACTCACACAGGATTTGTACTTTTGTGCCGGCCTATTTCACTTAGCAGAGCATTGCCAAGGTTCATCATGCCGTGGCAGGTCAGGATGTCCTTCCCTTTCTAAGCCCGAACAATATTCCATTGTATGGGTGGACCACATTGTGTTTATCCAGCCAGGCCCTTGTTTTATTCTTCTTCTGTTGCCGCTGTCAATGGTGGTGATAGGGATGGCGATGATGATGGTGATGATAGTGGTGATAGTGAAGGTGGTGATGGTGATGGTGGTGATGATGATGGTGATGATGGTGATGGTGGTGATGATGATGGTGTGATGGTGATGATGATGGTAATGATGGTGATGATGATGATGATAGTGGTGATAGTGAAGGTGGTGATGGTGGTGATGATGATGGTGATGATGGTGATGGTGGTGATGATGATGGTGTGATGGTGATGATGATGGTAATGATGGTGATGATGATGATGATAGTGGTGATAGTGAAGGTGGTGATGGTGATGGTGATAATGCTGACAATGATGGTAATGATGGTGATGGTGATGGTGGTGATGGTGATGATGGTGATGATGGTGATGATGGTGATGGTGGTGATGATGATGGCAATGATGGTGATGGTGATGATGGTGATGGTGATGGTGGTGATGATGATGGTGTGATGGTGATGGTGGTGATGATGATGGTGTGATGGTGATGGTGATGATGATGATGGTGATGATGGTGATGGTGATGATGATGATGGTAATGATGGTGATGGTGGTGATGATGGTGATGATGGTGATGACGATGATGGTGATGATGGTGGTGATGGTGATAGTGGTGATAAAATGGTGATGGTGATGACATTGGTGATATTGGTGATGATAACAGTGGTGATGATAACGATGGTGATGACAATGGTGATGGTGATGTTGATGGTGACTAACACTTTTTGAACTTTTACTCTATATCAAACATTTCCATATTTAACTCATTTGATCCTTTGGAGTCTCTGAGGGTCGTGACCATTATCCTCCTAATTTTACTGATGAGGAAACGCATTGAGAGGAAAATTCCAGGAGTGCAGACCTCACCAGCCTCCTGGTACTCACCAGACTTGTATAGGCCATGAAGGCTTTGATGGTATCCATGGGCACCCATCCCCATGTCCTCGCATGAGTCTCCCCAGTGCCTGGTAGAGTCTCAATAAGTTTGTCTCATTTTACAGTGGGGGAACTGAGGCTCGGAGAAGTGAGACAGTGTGTCTGCGATGCCCAGCTGAGCTGGGCCTGAAGTCCAGACTCCTGTGAGCTGGCACTGCCCCGATGAGCATGGTGGCTCCATAGGTGCCCAGAAAACTGTTTGCCTTGTTTGCCCCATGAGTCCTCCAGAAACTCCCCACAATGACCAGACCAATTTTAAATAGCAATTTAGGCAAAATAAACATCAGTGCATTTGCCCACCGTGGGAAGTTCCTTTCACCTCTTGTTTGGGCCTTCTGTCAGGGAGGCACTCCTGACCCTCCTACATGTATTTATAGCCTCTCTGAGCATGAGACTCACCCAGGCAGGAAAAGGGCAACATCATAGACCTTGGCACCCTGGCATAGCCTCAGGTCTGGCTCTGAAGGGGACCAGGGCACATTAGATTCAGGCCTTGCTGCTTTGAGGTGCTTCGTGGGGGCGTCAGGGAGGTGGCAGCTGACTGTAGCTGTACCCTGTGGTTATCTGTCCTCCTTTGCATCTGAGGGACAAATTGCTTAGGAGCAAGAGTAGCATGTGTGTTCTCCCTTGGATTTTTGGGTTTCCAGAAAGATCTGCTGCTGGAGACACCCAGGCTGAACGCCCTGGGGGTCCTGAGAGCCTTCAAAGGCTGCCCAGACCACTGCCCCACCTAGCCTGGCCCTCAAGCATCCCAGAGTGTGGGTGACCCCTGAGGGACCCTCAGAGCATCTGGAATTATTCCTGCCATATTCCCACCCTTGCTAAACAATGAAGAAATGCCACGAAGCCTGTGGTGGGTTTACTGTCCTTTTCCCTCTTGCTGAGCAAATTCAAATTATCCCTCCTGGGGTGGAAGCTCAGGAAGGCACCAGGCAGGTGAAGGCAAACACCTGTCATTTGTGGGCCCTGGGTCCTGAGACCTGTGATACTGGGACTGGCAGCTCAGTAAATTGCCACCTGGAGACAGTGGAAAATACTCCTGGGCTCCCTTCCTGGAGGCAGGGTTGGGAACATAACTATCACGTCCTGCCCTCAGATGCTGGTATCTTCTGCTTTTGTGAGTTCATTCTGGAGGCACTTTCCGGGTGCCAGGCCCTGCTTTGGGGCACACACTGGGGCACACTCCCACACCCCCACATCATGCAGGGGCCGGAGCAGGTGGTGGGGACCTCCCAGGCTGGGACACCATGGCTGTGGTGGGGGCTGGCATCTGCAGAGGCAGGCTAGGGGGATTTTCAGGCTCATTCACCCCTAACTGGAAAAGAAAACTGGGCTATCTCCAGTGAGAGAGGATGAGGGCCAGCTGTGTAGCCTGTCCTCGCAGGTGCACGCAGAGACCCACGGGGGTGGCAGCCCAGGTTGGGTCTAGGGGTGCCTGGCCACCTGCACCACCCTGGGCTGGCCGCTGGAGGGGAGGGGGCGGGCTTGGTCCCCGGGAGCAGGTGCCACTGGGATTAAGAGGTGTGGGTGTGTCAGAGGATCAGGGTGATCGCCCAGTCAGAGTGGAGATCTCATCAGCTCGTTTTGAGGCCTCTGGCATCAGTACCCTGGTCGGCACGTGGAAGGACTCAATACCTATTTGGCCAAGGAGTGAGACTTGGCTGAGGAAGTGACTTAGCTGAAGTGGCAGATTGAGGTCCAGGCATCCCAGCTGGAGGGATCATCTTGACTGGAGGGGTCATCCTGATCAGAGGGGTCGTCCTGGCTGGCGGGGTCACCTTGGCTGGAGGGGTCATCCTGGCTGGAGTCTGGTATCCTGGCTAGCGGGCTCATCCCGGCTGGAGGGGTCACCCTGGCTGGCAGGCTCATCCTGGCTGGAGGGGTCACCCTGGCTGGCGGGCTCATCCTGGCTGGAGTGGACACCCTGGCTAGGGTCCGGCATCCTGGCTAGAGGGGATGGACGCCCAGGCCTCTCGGAGGAAGGTCTGTGCTCAGCCAGGCTAGTGGCTGGGGAGGAGAGAGCCACAGAGGGAGGCTGAATTGTTGCTGGGTCCCTGTTTGGAAAGACCTCGAGGCCATGTGAGCAGACTGGCCGTGATCTGTGGTGACAGGGACCTGTTTGGAGCTCTCTCTGGAGCCCTCCGTGATGTCTGGGTGGAGAGGCAGTGACGGAGCTCCCGGTGAGAGGGAGACCCTGGGAGCCAGGGCTTGTCGTCTCACGGGGTGCGGGCCGTGGTGGGAAGCGGGCAGAACCCTCAGCGCTGCCGTGGGTGGGGGCTCAGCTCGGTGGGGCCTGTAGACAGAGATGCGGAGGGTGGGCAGACGACTGCCCAGCTGGGGGTGCCCAGGCCTCACACAGACACTTGCGGTTGAAGCCACCTGAACCTGGCAGAGCAGTGACAGCTGTCCCCCCACACCCCGCTGAGAGGTGGAGGGAGCCTGGGTGGTGCCTTGGGGCTGGTCTGGAAGTGGCCTGCACAGCCCCCTGGGGACAGGCCCCTTCCCCATCTCAGCAGGCAGCAGGAGTGAACTGTGGCCACGTCTGCCTGGGGCCACTGCTTGCCCTGGTTCCCGGAACCCGCGGATGCTCTCGCACAGATGGCAGGGGCGGAACTGGGCCACAGAATGGCATTGAGGGCAGGAATCGGTGTGTTCAGCCGGTGGCCACATGCTCTCCTATCCCGCTCTTCATACCCAATGGCAGGAGCTGGCACAGCCAACACGCACGTCCCCCCCACCCGCTGCCCCAGGGGCACCGGCCGGAGCTTCGTTACAGCTGCTTTGCATCCACCGAATGGGCAGCGCTTGGCCTCAGAGAGGACTGTGGTAACGACCAGTTTGCAGATCGGAAGACGCTGAACCACACAGGGCTTTTATTGCCCCTCCTGGTTTGCAGGCAGTGGGGGGACAGTGCAGGGCTGCCACCTGTCCCCTCCTCGGAGCCCTGGCGCCAGATGCACGACCATGTCTTGTTTTCCCACAGAAGCTGCTGGGCCATGCTTCACCAGGGCCCAGACTTCATGGATGATCCATTAAGTGCTGGCATGAAAACTGACCCCGGGCTGCTCACCAGCCAAAGTGTGTTTTTGCAGTTGTTTCAGGGACAGTTTGCAGCCCGGGGCGTGACGTCACAGGCACCTTCTCAGCCAGCCTCGCCGAGGAGGCAGGGCAGGGTGTGTGCAGGGAAGCGGCTCAGCTGCCTCTGTAATACCTGGGACCTGCACTGCTCTCGGAGTGCGCAGAAGTCACCGCCACAGGGGCAGAAGTGGATTTGGGTGGAGGGAGTTTCAGTTGAAATCGCCCTCCCTGTGGAGAAAGCAGTGTTTGTTGCAACAGTTGCTTTTTAAAAAGCTTTAAGAACTGCATTGTGGGGCTCGTTTATTCAGGAGAAATCACAGAGCTACTTGGGAGGGGTTTTACAGGCATGCGCTGGTGTAATCCTCCATGTGTGCGTGTTTGTGTGTGCATAGGTATGTGTGCATCTATTTGTGCACAGGTGTGTGTGTGCGCGCACAGGTGTATGCGTGTTTGTGTGTGCATAGGTGTGTGTGCATCTATTTGTGCACAGGTATGTGTGCACAGGTGTGTGTGTTTGTGTATGCACAGGTGTGTGTGCACGTGCTCCTGTGTAGGATTCTGCTTCTGCTTAAATCCACAAACACACAGTCATGCGTACACGTGACACACGCGCATACGCGTGAAACACAAAGGCATCAGGAAAGCCGATTTTCTGGGCTTTGAGGAGTTTCGTGAGATGGGAACTTGCCGTCCGTCCACTCTTCCTGTTTACTCACGTGTTCGCCACCCTCGTGATAATCCGTGAAACTTGACGTGCGGAACATTTCTGAAGCAAAGGTCGTCTGCCCTCATCCCGCCCCATCCCGTCTCACAGACGAGGAGGCTGCGGCTCGAGAAGCCAAGTGCCTGCCTGGGACTGGCTGGCGCATCGCGGGGCCGGGTTGGCGCCCAGACTCTGTCTTCCCGCTGACTTGTCGTCCCAGGCGCCCCACGTGCCTCCTCAGTCCCATCGGTTTCTGGTTGAGGTGGGAGAAAGCCCCCGGCGAGGCTGGAGTATCTGACACCTCTCCGGCTCCTGCCTCCTTGTGTTTACTTATTTTGTACTTTCTAATTTGTGGAAAGTGATAGGGGTTCGCATTTATGGGAGTGATACTAATACTAAGTTTCTTTTAAAATATATTTACTTAGCCAGGTGCAGTGGTTCGCACCTGTAGTCCGGCTCCTCGGGTGGCTCAGGTGGAAGGATGGCTTGAGCCCAGGAGTTCGAGTCCAGCCTGAGCAACATAGTGAGACCCCGTTTTTAAAAAAATACATAAATAAAAAATAAAATGTATTTATTTAGATAAAGTAAATGTATTTTCCTCTTCTAGTACTTCATGTAAAGCGACTCAGCCCGTGTGCACCTCGATCCGGCTCCCCGCACTCCACAGCCTGTCTCACGGCCCTTGCTCACGCCTGTCACACGTGTGTGCTGTTCTGCTGCAGGCGTAGACCACAGTTTCCTCATGCTCCTCTGGGTGGCGTCCGGGTTGTTTCCAGCCTGTGCTGTGAGTGCCTGGACTTGGGCTCTGGTACCCGCCCAGCGTGAGCCCTGGATGGGGTCCCCTTGTGCTGGGGAGCCATCCTTCACCCCTCGGGGCTTGTGCCGGGTGCTGGGCAAGCTGAACACCGCCCCCGGGTGGGGCAGGCCCCTGCTGATGGCCCTGCCCGCCCCCGCTCTGGCCCCTTCCCCTCCCAGCCTTGGCGCTGGCCACTGCTCGCTGCCTGGGATGCGTGGGCTCCTCGTGCCCACAGACAGCTTGAAGGTCACTGTCGGAGTTGGGTCTTCACCGAGCATCCCCCAAGTGGTCTCCTTTGCTTGTCAGCAGAGTCTGTCGTCCGCACCAGCACGCTGGCTCCAGGCAGGTAGCTGTGCCTGCCCTGCCTGCTGCTGTACTTCCAGCCGGAGAACAGTACGTGCCACGTAGCAGCTGCTCGATGGGTATCGGGTGAATGGGTGAAGACATGCCTGAAAGAATGAATGGCAGGGAGATGTGTCGCAGCTCTGAGAGAGGCGAATGACCTGGGTCCCGGGGACGGGCTGCGGCAAGCTTGCCGTCTGCGCCTGTGGCACTGTCTTCTCCCTGGGTGCTGGCCCCCAAAGCAGGGACCTCGTCTCCCCGTCTGCCCCCAGCTCTGTGATCTGAGTCACCAGGTCAGGGGTCCTCTGAGCACAAAGAAGTTGAGGCTTCCCACCAGCGAGCGGGGCTGCCCGAGGGGTGGGAGCCCCCTTCCGCGAGTGGCTCACACTGAGACCTCGGTGGTTTCCTTCTTAGCAAAGCCACACCTGCCCACCGTGGAAAATCAGAAAGTTGAATTTGTTTTTGATTTTGCAGAAAAATTTAAAAAACCAAAATAGTGACGAGGACACAGGTCCTCGGTAATCCCACCGTTGCAGAGAACCAGGGTGATGTCCTGTGGTGCCGCTCCCCGTAGACATGTGACCTGGTTTATTTTTAGTGTCGGGTTAGAGGCAGTAAGTGGGAAATTTGGGGAATATGACCTAGAGTTTTGGCAAGTATGTTTTTCCAGCCCAAAAACTCCAGACTCACAATCCTCCTGAGATGTCTGTGCTGCTTTCTCGGCAGTCTGGGAAGCGGGGCCTGGACGGGACAGTGTTGTTTCCAGGAGCTTTCTATGGCGTGGGAGGCACTGACCTGTCTCACGCTGGGCAGCCTAGAGCACCAAGCACGCAGTGGTCATGGCAGTGGCCCGTGTCCTGGGAGCGCTCGGCCCTGCCGGCGGCAGGTCACCCTCTGACATGTCGGTCCTGTTCTTCCTCTGCTGCCTCTGCTCCCCGACGCACGTCTCACAGAGGTGGCTGTGGGTGGGCAGTCACAGGAGGGGACCGTCACTGCCATCACCGCCAGTGCTCTGGGGGTGTATCAGTCAGGGGGAGAGAGCAAGCTGCTGTAACAAGAAGACCCCAAAACAATGCAGCGGAAAGAACAGACATGTGTCTTTCCTTCTTGGGAAGTGACAGTTGGTGGATGTCCCGGGGGCAAGTCCGTCCTGCATGGTCCTTTTTTTATGCAGCTCTGCATGGTTGAGGATGGCCTTTTGGCACTCAGGGTTCCCGTGGCTGGGATGGGGCAGGGTGAGGGAACGTGGCCACGTGACTCCATCACCTGCAGGGAAGCCCCTGGTCCACCACAGGGAAGGGAGGAGTTGGTGACGGCCACTGGCTGTCCCTGTGGTTTCTGTTTATTGGGTCTTGGCATGTGACTCTGTTCATTTCATCATCACACTTGCTTGGGAGGGTCTCTAGTTATCCCAGTTTACAGAGGAGGAAACTGAGGCTTGGGGAGGGCAATCGATGGCCTGAGAGAAGCGGTAGAACCAGGATTTGAGCCCCCCAGGCTGCTCATCCCAGGTGGAGATGGGAGGGCAGGAGAGGGCGCCCCACGCCCACCTGCCAGCCAGGGAGAGCGTGCTCCGCCCCTGCTCTTTGTGGACTCTGGCTGGAAACTGGGAAGCTGCAGCAGCTGGATGGGGGTGCAGAGGCTGCTCCCGGCCCTCCATGGCCAGGTCAGGTGGCGGTGTGGGTGCCGCAGAGGGGCCTGCTGCTGGCAGGGCAGGGGCGGCTAAGTGTTCACATTTGGTACACGTGAATTTGGTGGTTTTGCACGACACCCTTCAAGTGTCCTGGGAGCTGGGCGAGTAGCCTGTGTCTTCAATGACCGAGGCTGTCCCAGCCCTGGGGGCGGATGCTGGGACCCCATCCCCAAAGCACGGGGGTCTGAGTTCAAGATGGCTGCACGGGGCGCATTTGGAGAAAGGATGAACTTAGCCGCAGACATGGGCGGTTGACGTGCTGGGGCTCTTGGAGTCTCGGGTAGGACCCTTGGGCAATGCTCGGCCCCTTCGTGGAGCAGGGGGTGTCAGAGAATCTTTGTGGACAGCCTCCCTGAGCGGTGCTCTCGTGAGAGCCTTGCTGGGGATCCCCGAAAAGGCCACAGGGTTACAGGTTGGAGCGTGGTGCCTGGGTGCTCGGGGCACCAGGAACTGAGGACCCTGCAGCAAACGCCGTCGTGGGGAGTTCAGAGTCTGGAGACAAGGCGTGGAAGGGGCTGTGCTGCCCTGTAGCCCGAGTCGAGGGCAGGTGTGTTCTGGAGAGGGGTCTCTGGAGGGCCCGGGGGCTTCAGGGACCGGCGGATGAACACAGCCGGCCGCCGGGCTGCCCAAGAACGAGGCACCCAGGTGTGCCCAGGGGCACAGGTCAGCCTTGTAGTAAGCCCACACTCCCCAGCGGGGTCCCCGAGGCTCTATCCTCTGCCGAATCGCTGAAGCTTTCCTCTCCACACAGCTCTGCCTCTGTGTGGCCTGGGCCAAGTTGCTTAATCTCTCTGGGCTTCCACCTGTGGATGGACAAATCGCAGGTGCCCTGAATGGGGCGTGTGAAGGCCTGGGCGCAGGGACAATGGGGACTCCCTCCTCGCTGGCTGCAGAGTTTGAAACCCGGATCTGTCTGGGGTGTCAGGGAGGGGGTCTGGCTCAAAGACGGTCACGTTGTAAAACAGTCGATCCGTGTGGCAACATCATCTCTTCCCTGCCAGCAGGTGCAAAGTGGCCACGAGGAAGTGCTGCCGACCACAGCTATGAGGCCTCCTGAGTCCAGAGATGATCGAGGGTGGAAAAGGTGCCTTTGCACCAAGGCACTGCAGTAAATGGTGAATGGTGACAGCTGGGCAGACGGCAGTGGTGCCCGTGGCAGGTGGGCCCTGCCTGCCTCTTCCCTCCCTGCAGAATCCCCGGCCCTAGCCCCTCCTCAGAGCAGGTGAATCCAGTCCCGTCGGGCCTCCCATCCCCCCAAAAATTGGACAGGGTGAGGGTGAGACCCACTCTGGCCAATGATGGAAGGGAAGTTTCTGGAAGCTTCTGGAAAGGTTTCCCATTGATGAGGAGACTTGCTGGAGGAAGACCTGGATTCTCTTTTTCCTGCTGATGGCGTGGGGGTGGCATGTGGTGGCTCCTGGGGCCATGGCAGCCTCTGTGCCACCGTGAGGCACCTGGCAGGTCCCAGAGCAGGGGACGAGAGCAAGTCTGGGTTCCCGACGTGTCTCTGAGCCGCAGAACCAGCCAAAGCCCCGGCTCTGTGGGTCAGTCACCCCATTAGACTTAACAAGCTCAAGTTGAGTTTCTGCTATTTGGGGTCAAAAGCGTCTGAACATTGACCCCAGCCTGAGTTTCGCCGAGTAATTCTGTAAACCCGAAGATTTCAGGTCCATCCCCGGACTCCAAAAGAGGGAAATGGCCCCAATTTTAAAACAAAGTTGTTAAAATGAACGTGAAAGGCACACAATGTGTACGTGTGATAAATAGAAAGGTATAAATGTTACATTGGGTCAAGGCAACGGGCTGTCCAGACAGATCAGGCCTCTCACAGCCGTTCTTGCGTGCGGGGGCCTGGGTAGCTCCGGACCCCTCTGAGCACCGCACGGTCTCGTTACACTGAATTCTCAGGGCGGCAGAAACTTTGAAGACTGGGGAGCCAGAGCTCTGGCCTCTGGGAGGAGCAGGCCAGGCCGGGGGCTTCCACGTGGAGCCCAGAGCTTCGCTCAGGATCCCGGGCAGGGAGGACGGCTGGGAGCTGCTCCGTCCCCCTCTGTCTGGCGTCTGCACCGTCCCTGGGACTCTGGGCTGGGCAGGGTTTGTTGGCACCCCTTAGGGTCCACTCTGTTTCCCCCCTGCCTGGCTGCGGTGCTCGGTGGAGCGGTCTGTTTACACGACCCGCTCCATCCATCAGCTGGATGCATAAACACGGCAGCTGAGTGGCCCCGTGGCCGGATCAGGGGGCCGGGGAGGGGGACCCAGCTCAGGGGGGCTGCCAGTTGGTGCCTGGAGATTCCAGGCACGGCGGGCACAGCAGGGTGTCCTGACCCAGGTCTCTCAGACTGTGGAGAGGTGGGGGTTACTCATTAACTGGCACAGCGTTTCATGAGGCTGGGTGAGCCCGGGTGAACCGAGCCCACCTTGGAATGGTGCGCTCGCTCATGCCGAGTGGGTCGCTCTGAGAGGGCGCCGGGCTGCAGGCCACCCGGGGCTGGGGGCAGGTGGGCCCTGGGTACCTGAACCACACCAGGACCCTGGAGGGCCAGGCTGCGGGTGCCTCAGTCTCCCAGATACTCCTCACGTGTGTGCGCCTCTGCGGTCAATGAAGAGCTCTGCCTGCGGGGACTCGGGACTGGTCAGAGGGAGGCGCGAGGCTGAGTTAACCTGGGAAGATTTGAGGCCAGCATGTGCAGGGCTCAGCCAGGTGATGTTTACTGGTGGAGTGCGCTGGGTGGCTTATGGAAGCCTATCTTTCAATCCTCCGGATAGCCCTGAGGTGTATTTAGGACGATGCTTGGGTTACAGGTGTAGAAACAGCCCAGATGGGGTTGAGGCCTTGCCCAATGTCACACCACAGCCCAGGCAAGGTCCAGGCCAGACCTCCCGCGACACAGCCCAAGTTCTCTCTGTAGCAGTCTGCAGCTTTCAACGCCCAGGCCGCTCGCGAGGCAGGTCGAGTGTGGGGGACATTCGGCCACCCAGGCTGCCCCCGACTCTGGGTCCCGCCGTCTGAAGGCTGAATCTTTAATGTGTAACGAGTTCCATGGCGGCAGCCCTGTGGTATTCTGCCCACAGCTCCGGTTTAATCATTGAGCTGGGAAAATCCGCAGAGCCCCCGCCTGCTCCCCTGTTTGGGGGGTCAGGAAGGTGCCTAGCGGGTGTGTGACCCTGAGACAACACTCCTCCCTGCCCCCGGGGAGTGCCCGGCGCACCTGGACACGCTCCCAGTCCTTGAGAGTTAATCCAAGGTCAGCCTGAAGCTGGCAGCCTGCAACAAAGACATAGACCCTTTGGGGAACGTCCCCAGGGTTTCCCTACTGGCCTCAGTGGGTACAGGATGCTTGGTGGGTTTCTATTTCGGAGGAGCTGTCTGTGTGTCCAAACGAAAGTGGGGACTGGGCCCGGCTGGATGGGGTCCCCAGGAAGGTGCCCGCAGTGCTCAGATCCACCGCAGGTGTCCTCAAAGAAACAGTGGGATTGAGTTTATTAACAGTGGCTCGTGGAAAGGAGCCAGGTGGGAGGCAGGAATTGGGGCAGCGGCCCCCTGCTGGGTGGCCCCCTCACTGTGCCCCCACCCATGGCCCAGCCTGGCTGACTCTCACGTGTCCCCAACCTCAACCCACAGGGCACCGCGTCCGTCCTGCAGCGCCGATCTCCTGATGAGGAGTACGTGGAGGTGGGGCGCCTCGGGCCCTCCGACTACTTTGGTGAGTCCGGTGTCCCCTCCTCGTGGCTGCCCCGTCTCACTGGGGGCCAGGAAGGCCCCGAGGTGGGGAGATGTGAGGGCTTCCCCTGGGTTCCTGAGTTGGGCCCGTGGAGGACAGGTGAGCCCCAGTGTGGCTTCATCCCCTCACTGGAAGGTCCTGAGCCTGTCTAGGTCCCCAGGGGCAATGAGGCCTGTGTTTGGGCTCCCCCAGAGAGGGCATGACCTTGTGGGAGGGACCCTCCTGCTGCAGGGGGACACAGTGGAGCCATCAGTCCTCAGTGTTCCTGCAGCTGGGGGCTGGGTCCTACGGAAGACCTGGGCATACCCGAGCACACCTGGGCACACCTGGACATTCCCACAGCTGGGGGAACTTGGCCCTGAGAGAGGCCTTGGCACACCTGGGTATTCCTGCAGCTGGAGGCTGGGTCCTGAGGAAGACCTGGGCACATCTGGGCACGTACGGACATTCCTACAGCTGGGGGGTTGGGCCCTGAGAGAGGCCTGATCATACCTGGGCACACCTGGACATTTCCACAGCTGGGGGTTGGGTCTTGAGAGAGGCCTGGACACACCTGAGCACACCTGGACATTCCCACAGCTGGGGGATTGGGCCCTGAGAGAGGCCTGAGCACACCTGGGCACACCTGGACATTTCCACAGCTGGAGGTTAGGCCCTGAGAGAGGCCTGAGCACACCTGGGCGCACCTGGACATTTCCGCAGCTGGGAGTTGGGCCCTGAGAGAGGCCTGAGCACACCTGGACATTCCCACAGCAGTGGGGTGGGCCCTGAGAGAGGCCTGATCACACCTGGGCACACCTGGACATTCCCACAGCTGGGGGGTGGGCCCTGAGAGAGGCCTGAGCACACCTGGGCACACCTGGACATTCCCACAGCTGGGGGGTGGGCCCTGAGAGAGGCCTGAGCACACCTGGGCACACCTGGGCATTCCCACAGCTGGGGGTTGGGCTCTGAGAGAGGCCTGGACACACCTGGACACTCCCACAGCTAGGGGATGGGTCCTGAGTGAGGCCTGGGCAGTGCACCACAGTGCCTGCTATAGGTGGGGTTGCCCAACAAAATGCAGGACAATGCCTAGAATTTGAAGTTCAGATAAACCATGAGTGACTCGGTATAAGTATATCCCAAATGTTTCATGGCCACACTTCTCCTAAAAAGATTTTATTTTCGTGCATTCGAAATTCACATTTTCCTGCATCCTGGTGTGGTTCTTCTCTTTGAAAAGAGCAGCTTCTGGGGGTCCCTGCTGCAGCCTCATGCCCCTCAGACCCGGCCCCTGACCACCCCTCTCCGCCTTCCAGGGGAGATCGCCCTGCTGCTGAACCGGCCGCGTGCGGCCACAGTCGTGGCCCGGGGACCCCTCAAGTGCGTCAAGCTGGACCGGCCCCGCTTCGAGCGCGTGCTGGGCCCCTGCTCCGAGATCCTGAAGAGGAACATCCAGCGCTACAACAGCTTCATCTCCCTCACCGTCTGAGCCGCCGACTGCGCCGGTGTGGTGGCCGTGTGTGCTTGTCTGTGTCGGGAGGTGGTGGCCGGGTGGGGCTGGCATCCGGCCGTGTGGGGGCCGCCCCTTCCCTGGACTCACTGTTTGGAATAAATAATCACCTCGTGCATTTCAAAAACAAAGGACAAGTGAGCCAAATGCACCCGAGACCAAGGACACGGCAGGCCAAGCTCCTTCCCACGTCCCCTCGTCAGCCTCCGTGGGCATGTCGCAGGGACCCCATCCCTCCGACAGTCATCTGGAGGCCCTTATAGCGCTCCTACCCAGAACCTGGCCAGGACATTGGCCCCAGGGCCCCCAGACCCTAGGATGTTCAAGGGTGGGATAGATCGCGTCAAACGGGGCTGTCCCCAGAGGGTCACAGGCTGAGAGCGAGAAACTGAGGCTGGAGAGAGAGGGCCACACTCCACTCCCCCCACCACATACCCGCCTGCCAGGGGCCTGCGGGGCACTCCGGGTGGGGAGAGTCTCTGGCTCTAAGGGAGAGGATGCCTAGGCTGGAGAGTGTTGGGGTCCTGCGTTGGGGACAGTGCCACTTGGCCGAGAGTGACCCACCTGGGCGGTGCTCTCGTGGGATGCTGGGAAGAGCTGCGTGATTTTGGCGGCTTGCCCTTGCCTTTCTTGGAAAGCCCATCCAGGTGGGTTGGGTATGCTGGCCAGACACTCGGGGACACTCATGGTGCCCTCACTGGGCCAGATGCCTGGACGGGAGAGAAACACAATTTGAGTTTGTGACATTCCGAGATCCAGTGAGTGCAGTTCTGGGTCCCTATTCCCTTGGAGTCAGGGGGAACCTCGAACAATGTTGGGTTCTATTTCTTCCTGAAGCAGCTGCTTGGGGACCTTGCTGGGGGGAGGAGGAGGGATTTCTGAAACATATTCTGATAAAGTCCCAGGACCAGGGTCCCTTTCTGAGTCCTTCCCCAGCAGATACACCCATCGCTGAACAGAAGTTCCAGGAGACACGTGCAATTCGCCACCCCAGCCTCTGTTGTCCTGCCGTAAGGGACAAGATCTAAGTCAGACAAGCCTTGGGCCCCACCCCCTACATCGTCATCTACTGACATGTCCCTTCAGTCCCATGGTGGTAAAGTGAGCGAGGCCCAAGGGGTGTAAGCAAGTGCAGACAGCTTCCTGGTAGCTTCTGGGTGCCCTGAACTGCAGTGAAATCGTGCAGTGACCCCAACCTTGCTCCGGCTGTGCACGTCCAAAGGAGGCCATCTGTGGTCTGCGGTGACAGCGCAGGCCCTCCCTGGTGGTAGCACAGGCGCCAGAGCCCCTCCCCGTCCAGCCCTGGCCACGCCGCCTTGCCCCGCCTTTGCCTGTGGATGTGTCTGTGAGCCTGTGAGCCCTGCCGCGCTCCCCGCCGTGCTCTGGATGCTGCATGAACTATTAAATGTGCAATGAAGACCCTCTTCCTGACTCGGAGGTTTTGGTCTGAAATCTGTTGTAGATAAAGGTTTTTTTCTTTTTCATTTTATGGTAGTAAAATACACATAAAACAAAATTTACCATTTTAGTCATTTTAAGGTGCACAGTTGAGTGGCATTAAGCACATTCACATTGTGCAGCCATCACCACCATCCACCTCCAGAACTTTCCAACTTCCCAAACTGACACCCACACCCATTAAACAGCTCCCCATGCCCTTCTTCTGCCTTCTGTGACCGTATGTCCCAGACATTCTCGTGTCAACGTTATCAGTGCAAATGTGGTTCCTGTCTACCCGTGGTGCCCCAGGCGTGGCAAAGGACAGGGCCAGCACTCCGGCTCTGCGCCACTGTGGGCCCATGCTGTGCCGCTGTCCTGGTGGCCCTGGGCCTTGTGGCCGCTTTGTGGGCCCTGCTGTGGACACCCAGATCCAAGGCTGCTTCTGGGAGGGGGAGGGGTATGTCTGGGTATGTTGGGCCTCTGGACAAGGCAGCAAAGTCAGGGCTGGGGGCCAGCCTGGGGCACTCAGGAGGTCTGCAGTAAATATTCGCATAAATAACAAAAGTGAATGAACCAAGGGTTGAAGGAGAGAAACTTCGGGAAATTCAGGCTCTGATATACATTGGCAAAACAAAAAAATAAAACACAACTTTGACCTAAGTCTCACATCTTATACGGAAATTAACTCAAAATGGATGGTATATGTAAATGTAAACATAACACTATGAAACCTTAAGGAAGAAAAGGACAAAATCTTTGGGATCTAGGACTTGGAAAAGTGGTCTTAGACTCGGTACCAGCAGCACAGTCCATAAAAGGGAAATTTAATAAATTGGAATTCATGAAAATTAAGAACTTTTGCCCTTCAAAAGACCTTGTGAAGAAGATGAAAAGAAACAGATTGGGAGAAAATATTTTCGAACCACGTATCCCACGAAGGACCAATACCTGGAATACATAAAAAACTCTCAAACTCACCAATATGAATGTGAACAATCCTGCTAGGACGTGAAAGGCGCTTGGCCCAGGAGCAGGTGCCGCGCGATGCCCCAGCCACGTGTCGCAGGGAAATGCAAACTAACCCGCAGCACGACACACGCCTGTCAGAATGGCTAAAACAAAAAACAGCAATGCCCAGTGCTGGCGAGTGTGCAGAGAAACAGGACCGCTCGTACATGGCTCACGGGAATACAAAATGGTGCAGCCACTCTGGAAAATAGTTAGCAGTTTCTTAAAAAACTAAAACTAAACTAAGCACACAATTATCATGCAACGAGCAACTGCATTCCTGGGTGTTTATCCCAGAGCTGACATAAAACCTGCACACATGTGTCTGCAGAAGCTTTATTCATATATTAACCCCAAACTGGAAACAGCTCTGTGCCGCTCGGGGGGTAAAACAGACCGTGGAGTGTCTGTACCCCAGAATGCTGCGTGACACCTAAAAGAGACACGCCTTGGTATGCCCGGCAACCTGCACGGAATTGCCCCAGAATGATGCTGTGGCATGACCCCATTCACACAGCATTCCTGAAATGCCAGCGTCGCAGGAGTGGAGCCAGGGCTGGGGGTGGAGGTGGCTGTAAGAAAGGGTGACAGAGGCGTCCTCGTGAGCTGACAACATCCGTATCAAGCCCTGCTGTAAGGTCGTGCTGCAGTTTAGCAAGAAGTTTCCATTGAGGCACACTGGGTACAGGGGATCCCTGATCTCTCTCTATTTTAATTAAATGGGGAAACCAGGAGGCATTTGAGTTTAGGGCGTTCTTCCATCCGTGCGTTCGATTTCACTGGCATATACTTTACGTACAGCCAAATACACCTGTTTTAAGTGTGCCATTTGATGACTGTGCAGGTGACTGCACCTGTGTGACGCCACAGCCAAGATGTGCACCACTTTTATCACCCCCAGAACATCCCCGGGCCCCTTTGCAGCCACTGACACCTCTGGCCAGTTTGGGATGTTCCAGAAGGTCATGTCTGTGACATCTTGCCCACTCAGTATGTCTTCTTTCAGGCCTGAGCTCTTTCATCAGAGTAACGTTGTTGGCATTTGTCGACCTTGCCACTGTTCTTTGCTGATGGGTGTACCATAGTTTGTTTATCCATTCACCTGGCGATGGACTTTTGGACGGTGAGCAGTTTTTAGTTATTACGGATGGTTGTGTGTGGACGTATGTTTTAACCTCTCTGGAGTCTATACTGGGGCCTGGAATGGCTGGATCTCGGGTGTGTGTGTAACCATATGAGAAATGGCCAAGCCATTCTCCAACGTGGCCTCCCAGCAGCAACGCGGGAGGTGGCAGTCGCTTCCCTCCTTGCTAGCACTGGGTATTGTCCGTCTTTCTACTTTTGCTGTCCTCCCGTGTGTGTGGCAGTATCTCCTTGTGGTTTAAAGGGTGCTTCCTGATGACTAATGATGCGGCGTCTCTCCACGTCTGCACTGACTGCAAATCTCCGTTTGTGAAATGTCTGTTCAAATCTCTTGCCCATTTACAGAAAGTGGGATGTCTTATTAACTTGTTGGGCTGTACAAGGTCTTTGTGTGTTCTGGAGTCAGCTTCTCCATCGGATACACATATTGCAAATATTTTCTCCCAGCCTGCGGCTTGCCTTTTCATTTTCTTAAATGATATCTCCTGAAGAGCAAAAGTTTTATTTTTTATAGAGTCTAGTTTATCCATCTTTTTCTTTATACTTTGTGGTTCGGTGTCCTATTTAAAATGCCTTTGCCTACTCCAAGGTGGCTGCTCAATGTTCATGGAACATTGACATGCACCTGGCACTGACCTTGGCCCTGCAGCTGTCTTGGGACTGTCTTCCCACTGGGGGGGTGGCGCCTTCTCTGTCCTGAGGCCCCGTGGAGGTCTAGGAATGCACCCCCCCCCCGATATATCTGGAAGGGAGCGAAATGGTTCCCTTACCTGGGAACCTTACTCAGGTAGCCTTACCTGGGGTGGGCTCAGAGGGGCCCAGGTGAGGTCTGGGTCCAGGGGCTGTAGTCTGGGGAGGACCCAAGGGGGCCCAGCCCCAGAGACAGTCAGGGGCTGCCCATGCCTGTTCTGTACATTCCTGGTGCCTGCTGTCCGTGTGCCAGGGATAAGGTTGCGTTGTCGCCCCTCGGAAGGAACAGATGTGGAAACTGAGGCTCCAGTGTGAAGACCTTTGCCTAGGGTCACCCAGAGGTGGATGCAACTGGGAACCCTGATCTTGGCTGGCCCGGGTCCCACATGCCTGGCTGGTGCCTTGGTCAGATCTCTGACCAGCACGACAGACGCTGGGCTCTGGGGCAGGTCCCAGGATTTGGCCTGGGTCCACTGAGAACGTCTAGGATGGATAACCTGAACCTCGGTTCCAGTCTGGCCTCTGCCCTCACTGGCCACAGGGCTGGGGAGCCACTGCACCCCCTGGGCATTTTGCCTATCTGGGGAGACTGCCACGCACCTGCTTGGCCATGACGCCTGGAGAAGCATTTGCTCGTTTGTTTGCTCACTTGTTCATGCATTTGTTCATTTATTCATTGATTCATGAATTTCTTCATTCATCCATTCATTTGTTCATTCATTTATTTGTTCACTTGCTCATTTGTTCATTCATCCATTCATTTGTTTACTTATTCGCTCATTTGTTTATCCATTCATTTGTTCATTTAGTCATTCATTCATTCATTCATTTGTTCACTTATGCATTCATTTGTTCATTCATCCATTCATTTGTTCGGTCATGAAGATTTTGTTCATTTTTCATTCATTCACTGGTAAAGTTATTCCCACACTTGTTCAGTTGCTCATTCATTGATTCCTTCTTACAGTTCTGAGCTCCTTTCACACATTCCTGGCACTTGGGAGGTGGCCTCGCTCCCTCCAGAGAGAGAATTTTCTGGAA
Organism: Indri indri; assembly: GCA_004363605.1. Lineage (NCBI taxonomy): Eukaryota > Metazoa > Chordata > Mammalia > Primates > Indriidae > Indri > Indri indri. Next base: position 10,263 of record RJWJ010015454.1, on the reverse strand, counting down.
CTGGAACTCTGGGCAAAGGATTTGGAGGGGGACACGCCCTCCTGGGTCATCAGGTGGCTGTGCTTGTGCTATCCTAGGCCAAGTAGTTTTGTGAGGGCTGTGCTGGGTCCATGACCAGCTCTCTCTTTGAGCTTCAGCTGCCCATCTGTAAAATGGGCGCAATGGCCCATCGCAGCTGTGTGGCCAGACGGGATCATTACTGGTGGGAAGAGGCTTGGCAGGGCCCCAGACCAGCAATGTCACTGGCCCACACGCCCTGCCGGGATGAGCTGGCCTTCAGAGCCCGGCCCTGGCCTGAGCCCCTCCGGACTGTGGACAATTGCAGCCTCACCTCCCCTGCCCAGGGAGGCTGAATCAGCGGCCGGTGGTGACTCACTTTGAGGTCAGGCAGCTTCCTCCCAGGGGCCTGGGGCTTGAGGTGACTTCATGTCTGGGGACGGGCAGGAGGCCCTCAGCAGGGGTGACTCGGGGATCCTGGGCCCTGCCCTTCAGAGTGCCCATGGTGGCTGCAGCTGGGCCCCGAGGACCCTGGTCCCGGGTCCACCCTGGCCTCTCCAGAGTCCAGCCCAGTGCTGCCCGGCCAGGAAGCCTCTCCTGATGCCACCAGCCACTGACCTCTCCCTCCCCTCTCGGACCACTCTGGCCTCCTAGAATGTGACCAAATTAGGAAGCTGGTGACTAACTTTCCTGCCCCGGCTCCACCTCCACTCAGTCAAGGGATTTCCCTTCTTGGAGGGTTCATCTAGTTTGGTTCTAACGTGTGCCACAAGGACAGAGAAGCCTTCGCGTAGTTTCTTAATCGTGGCCGGGAGACCCCATTCCCATGGCATGCTGGTGGGCCACCAAGGCCCTCAGAACCTTTTCATGGGAAGTGCCTAGCAAAGTCAGATCTGGCATGTGTAGAGTGGACTTGTAACCCCATGTGTAGGACGTGTATTCCACCAGCAACAGTCACTGGGGTGGGTTCCGTGGCCCCAGTGGGGAGTCCTCTGTGGGATGGAGCCCTGTGCCATCGCTGGCCTGGCAGCTGCCTCACCAGCCTCCTTGGCCAAACGTTCCTTTCACTCTGCAGCTGGAGAGCTCAGGAATGCACTTCACGGGCCCGCTGATCCTGCATCTCCCCACGGTGGCCCCGTCAGGCCGGTGAGTGGCCTGCTAGGTACAGCACAGAAGGACAAGTTCACCGTTTGCCTCAAGCCCTGGTCCTGGTTCTTACTGTGTGGCATCAGGAAGCTCCTTAACTGCTCTGAGCCTTGTCTCATCTATAAAGTGGGAATAATAATATTTGCCTCTTGGGGTTAGATGTGAGTACATGTGGCACATTGTCATGTATACTTTGTCATGTACAATATCTACATTACACCTGGGAATGACAAGAACCAGGCCTCTGGCTCTACCCAAACTCGCGAATCATGGAGCCCGCGCCTGTGGCTCACGGCGGGCCTGGCGCTCAAGGCCCCGCACCTGCTAGAGGCCAAGAATGCTCCTCTGCGCTGCCCTCTTCAGGGCCTGCTACCCCTCCCCGAATGCACTGGCTGGTGTCCTTTTGTCCATGAGGCCAAAGGTCTGCCTGTGCCTGGCCCCTTAGGGTTCCTGATGAGGGATGCCCCAGTTCTGTGGAGGTGACAAACAACGGGTGCTACATGCCCTCTTGCCCTCCGTCTCCCGTATAGTTGCTGGGTACATTGTTTTAAAACCTAGTGGCATAAAGCAACCACTGGTACGTTACCTTTCAGGTTCTGCAGGTGAAGACCTCAGACGGGGCCCGTCTGCTCCACGATGTCTGGGCCCTGCGCTGGGAGACCGGGGGTCTGGGTGCAGCGGGGCTCCCTGCATGGAGCCTGCACCAAGCCCCACTGCATGGCGGCCTCCGCAGAGTGACACTTCCCACGTGGCGGCTGGTGGCTCTAGGAGAAGGTTGGGTCTGGCCAAGCAGGTATAAGCTGCGTGGCCTTTTATGACCTAGTCTCAGGAGTCATGTAGCATCACTTCTGGCACATTCTGCAGGTAGGGGAAGGGTCAGCTACCTGGATCCCAGGGGATCCCTGCTGATGGGAGAAATATCCAAGGATGTGAGGCCCTGTTTGAATATCACCACACCCTCCAGCTTCCCAGAAAGTTGTCCTGCCCCAAATGGGCTTTGGTTGGGGCTCAGCAGCAGCAAGGCACATTGTGCCGGGTCCTGTGTCTCTGATTAGCTCTCTAGGTCCCAGGGACAGACACCCTCCTGCGGTCTCGGGTATCCATGACATGGATACAGACCAGCTGGTCAGTCTACACCTGAGTGTGTGTCTCTCCAGTGCAGGAACCCTACCGGTCTTGTCCCCAGCTGGCCTCCCATCCCCCAGAACAGAGCTATGCTTGCAGTGGGCACTCAAATGTTTGTTGAATGAATGCATGATCCACTCTAAGCCCATACAAAAGCTCTTATGGGAACAGATTGGATCAGAGTGAATTGAATTGCTGCATCAAGATACCCAGAGACCTACATCAGGGTGGGGAAACTGAGGCTCGAAGACTGGGAGGACCTTGCCAGGTTGCTGCAGGGGTGCCAGAGCTGAGGTGCGGCCCCACCAGGGCCTCCCCTGCCCACACTTAACTCCTCCAAGCTGCCCGAGTCAGAAGAAAACTTGTCATTTTGCTTTCGGTTGGGTTATCATTGCTCCCAAATACATGTAAGCAAATGTTACACGCTTTAGAAGGAGAGAGTCCTGAGCCCCTAGGAACTGCTGTGTTTAATTTTTTTTTCTATCAGCTAAGTAAATCGCAACAGGAAAACTTCATGAATTTACATAATCCTGGCATAAACTCTCTGAATTAAAGGAAAGCCAGTGTAGACAGTGCTCCCTTTCCGAGTGTGCTGTGAGCAGCCCTTTGGGTGGGGTGCTTGGCCAGGGGCTGGGTGGGGTGGCCCTGGGTGCCCCAAGCCCAAGGCTGTGGGCTGTGACCACACCTGGGACCGAGCTTGGGACGCTCTGGCCCTGCAGAGGAGGCGGGCCGGGTGGGGCTGGGCAGTGGCCGGACCCCCGACAGCCTCTCTGAGCTGGAGAGGGCTTCAGCCAAGGCTGTTTCCTCCACTAGCCATGAGACGCTCACCCAGCCTGGGCTGCCATGCCTGCTCCCACTGCCCGGTCCATCTGGGATTGTCCTCAGTGACGTGGGGCAGCTAGGGAGGAAGGACACCGGTCCCTGTGCCCAGGACCCCGTATTCTGGCTGAAGAGCAGGGAGGGGGCATGCTGGTCACTGGCCCTTTGACAGGCCCTTTGACGGGTCCCTGGAAGGCTCCACTTTTGTCCTGGCAATGGTGCCACTCGGAGCCCCGTGCTGGGGGTGCCAGCCTTGAAGGAGGCCTGATGCCACCAGGAAGGTGAGGCTGCCACCCTCACTGCCGGGTCCCCTCACTCACTCACCAACCCACTGACCCACCACCCACCACCTATGCACCCACCCCCATTAGCCCACCCACCCATCCACCCACCACCTATTAGCTCACCACCATAAGCCTACTCACCACCCACCACCATAAGCCTACTCACCACCCATCCACCCATCCACCACCCACCCATCCATTCATTTACCATCCACCATCCATCCACCACCCACACATCAACGCATCCACCCACCCACCCATCCACCCATCCAATTGTTCAGCAAGCCCTTGTTGAGCACGCCTAACTGAGTGGGGCTCTGGGATGGACCCCTCTCCATGTTCCCCACCATCCTGCTCTAGGCCTGTGCCTTTGCCTTCAAGGAGGGGGTGGTCTCCCTCAAGACAGACAATGCATTGACCTAGAGCAACAGCCCCAAGCATGTGCCAGCCTGTGCCAGGTGTCTGCAGGCCCTGCAGCACCCAATACCCAACAGCCCTGCAGGTTGGGTACAGATGAGGAGACTGAGCTCAGGGGAGGGACGTGACTCTCCAGGCCATGTGGCAGGCGACCCACCCCCGAGGGAGCCAGGCCTGGGCCAGGTTGGAGGCTCTGACGGCTCCCCGCAAGCTCCTTCCCCAGCCCCCACCTCCCCGTTCCCACTCAGGCATCCTCTTGGCCCCGCAGCTGAGCAGGGATCCAGCCCCGGCTTGCCCTGCCAGCCTTGCCTGTCACTGGGTCATAAAACCTCCTGTTTATGGGCCTGCCGCCACCCCAGTGGAACCCAGCCAGGTTCTGCCTTGCAGGGCGGCCACGCCCCCTCCCCAGTCCCCTCCATAAGGCAGGGCAGACGCCCAGAGGCTGCAGCAGAAACCGCGGGGTGGAGGCAGCATGGCGCAGTGGGCAGCGCCGCCCGGCTGGCTGTGTGGGTGTGCGCAGTGGCTGGACCTCTTGGCCCCCAGGCTCTCCCCCGGCTGGCCCAGGGCTGCATGAGGAAGCTGAGTGCAGCTGGCCAGCCCTGCACACCCCTCAGCTTGGGGGAGACCCGTCCAGAGGCCACTAACCCAGCCCCCTCCACTTCCAGGCTGAGAGTCGGGGAGCACAGGGGGCTGGGGGGCTGGCACAGTGGGCCCCGGGCCGGCCGTGGGCTGAATGTGTGATGTGCACACGGAGTGCTGGTGTGATGCCACAGGCGCTCGCGGGCGCCTCCTGAGCGTCAGCATTGGGGCTGGAGGTAGATGGGGCCACCAGGCTGCCCTCAGGGAGCCCCTGCTCCAGTGGGCCGGGCAGCGGGCCTGCAGCTCCCAAGGCCAGGGGAGCTGGGCAGGTGAAGGAGAGCCGTCCTGCGCCTGGGAACACACTTGCTGGCCCTCAGGAGGCAGCTGCACACCCAGCCCCTCCCAGACCCTCCTAAAGGCTCCAGAACGTCCTGGGACTAGCTGCACACAGGAACCCAGGGTGGGGGCCTCTGCTGGCCCCTGTCTTGGGGGTGGGGCACTGGGGCTCCCCGCCAAGGCTGCACCTGCTCAGCAGATGCCCTGTCCCCACGGGAGTCCCCCTCCAGCTGAGAGGGCCTTTCCCAGCCTGGGGAGGGGTGTGACAGGCAGGACCACCTGCACTGGCCCCGCACATGTGGGGAGGTGGGGACGGCGCGGGGAGGCAAGGGCTGACTTCACGGGGAGGCCGCCTTGTTCTGGGCATTTCTCTTGCCGACTTGAGGACGGCTCCCAGGCAGGGCCACGCGGGTGAAGGGAGTGGGGCCGCACTGGACTCTGGCCGCCTCCGAGCACCTCTGGGCCACACGCCCCCAACCAGCCCCCACGGGGAGATACGAACGAGGCCCAGCTAGGAGAGGCTTGGAGAAGCCACCGAAGTGAATGGGGGAGGGGGTACAAAAGCCTCTGGAAGCCATAGGATGCCAGAGAGCCCCACTGCTGGCAGACACGGAGGGGGCGGATGCTGGGCAGGGGGGCTGAGGGGACGCTGAGGGCTGGCCTGTCCCCATCAGGCGAGTTTGGGGTATGATTCTCTCTGGGGTGGTACCTCCTCCTTCCCCTCTCTTCCTTCCCCTCTCCTCCGTCCCCTCCCTACCTCCTGGCTTTGGGGGTGACAGGGAGGTCCTGAGGGCCCCAGGTTCTCTGGGGTGGGGGCTGGTCTGGCCCCGAGCATGGCTGGCACTGGTGGGGGAGGGGAGGAACTGAACGTGCATTCCAGACTGGTGACACAGCGGCCCGCAGGGCAGGGAGGAGCCGGCCAGCTGCCCTCTCTGGAAGGTCCCTGGGATCCAGCTCCCCAGAAGGAGATAAGAGGGGTGGGGCCTGGCTGGAAGCTAAGAGAAAATTCCTGGCCTGGGGAGCTGCTCTGCCTGCTACCCTGCAAGGCTGGACTTAGATGCCACCTCCTCCCTGAAGCCCTCTCAGATTCCCCCTCAGCCCTCCTGGCCTCCTTGGGCCTGGCAGCAGGTCCTGGTCCATTGCAGCCCAGTGCACACCTGCCGGGATGTCCACCCTCGCTGACGGGCCTTCGGGAGGGCCCTCGGACACCCTGGCAGCGGTTTCCTCTGAACTGGGGTGGGGGCTTCCCTGCAGCTATGCCCAGGCTGCCGGGTGAAGGGAGGGGAGCCCAGAGTGAGGTTTGGACGTGTGCCCAACTCTGGGCACTCGTGCCCACTGTGCCTCCCGTGAGTCAACGCATCACTTCTCCTGCTGCACCTGGGTGCAGATGAGTCCCCCACCTTTCACAGCTGACGACACAATGGCTCAGGGAGGTTCGGCCGTGCCTAGGGCCACGGAGCCCATCAGTAGACCCACCTGGCCCGGAGGTGGCTAGGGTGGGGCTGGAGGCTCAGACCAGGTGTGTGAGGTGCCCCTCTCAGGCCCACCGTGGGTACAGGGTGGGCTGGGAGCATCCTGGGAGCTGGGTGGATGGGTGTCTTTTATCGGGGGACCCTTTGGGACAGTAACAAAAGTCAGGCTCATCCTCTGGGGGGCTTCCACCACCCAGCAGGGGTGCGCCCCTCCCCTGAGATGGCCCCTCCCCTCCTGCCTGCCTGCCACACCCAGGCCCTCTTGGTCGCCCGACTCCAGGCCAATGGAGCCCAGAGGCTGGGGGTGACCGGTGACAACCCCCGTGTGCCAGGCTCCATCCAGCATCCGCTCTGTCGATCACACAGCATCCCTAAGTTAGGGTGGCCGCTGGCCTCGGGGGCTCAAGCCCTTGGGCGGCCCCCCCACCTAAGGGCTGGCCGGGGACGGACACTGAGAGGGGCCTCAGAGGGGCTCTGGGGACAGCGGCCGCCATGTTGACAGGACACGCAGGCAGCTGCGCGGTGAGGAGCTGGGGCCTCTGGCCAGCGGCCCTGTGGGTCCAGTCGAGCCTCAGGGAGGCCGTTCCTGAATGCTGGCTGACAGAAACTGCAAGGTAATAAATCTTTATTGCTGTTTGAGCCTCTGTTCTGAGGCAATTTGTCAAACAGCAGGAGAGAACTGTGACAGCAAATGTTCTCCTGCCCGGGAAACCGAGCACTGGAGTGCTTGCATGACTTACCGCCAGAACATGCTAGAAAGAGTCCGAGCCCAAATTTGAACCCAGGCCATTGGGGGCTGAGTTGTCCTCACCACGGGCTCTGCCTCTCTGGATGCTGGGTGACACCCGCCGGTTCTGGGGGCCGAGCCAGCCTGGCTAGCGTGTCCTGCAGGGCCAGAAGGCACACAGCTCGGCCGGAGGAGCTAGAACCTGGCAGTCCTGCCCCTGGCACTGCCGGGAGCCTGGGCCGCGGCCAGCCCTGGCCCCTGAGGTTTGCTAATGGAAAGCGCCCTGGGCTCCCACAGCTGCTTCTCTGCCCACGTCAGCTTGGCCAGCAAGAGCCTGGGTGGGAGGATGGAATTATTTATACCCTGTTATCTGCTGGGGAAGGTTCCTCAATGCAGGGTGGGCCCAGGCTGGCGAGGGGGCGCTGCAGGAGCCAAGGCCCCTTGGCTTTCCTGAGGGCCACGCTCCTTTGAAGCATCTTATGGGGACCTCCCTGCCCCCACCTTTTAGGGCAGTCTCCGCCAGAGATGCAGCCGAGGTCACTCTGAGACTGCAGGGAAAGGGGAAGGGCCGGAGGGATTCTACCTGCTGGGGTTTGGGAAGAGACTGGAAGGCCGAGTTGGCGAGGGCGCCTGCAGGCTGGGCCCACTGCTGCTGTGGGCGGCTGGAGGACCATGTCATGGGTTCCTGGGGATGGTGACAGGGCAGCAGGTGGGGTGTCCCTGGCCTTGGGGAGGCCAGCTTGTCTCCTGGACAACCAGGTGAAGGTGCCAAGTAGATGCGGAGCCCATGAGCCCCACGTTCGAGAGACTGGGCTTAAGGTGTGGACGCTGAACCGTCAGCACAGAGGGGCATTCCACCTGTGAGCAGGTGCAGGAGGGGGGCATCGAGGCTGCTGTGACGTCACACCAGACAAAGACTGGGCACTGACTGTGGTGTCCGCACGGTGAGGCCAGGGTGCTCTTGGACAGGAGGGGGGTGGCGAGCTGGATGCAGCAGGTGCTCGGGGAAACGTGCTGGCTGGCGACTCCATGTGGGGGTCCATGTGCCGCTCACGTGTGCCGCCCTACCAGTGTGTGGCTACGGGGATGCCGCTGAGCCTCCCATGGGCCAAAGCAAGACAAGGACGGGATGACCTGGTAGCACTTTTCTCTCCTGTAGAGAAAAACAGCCACAGATGGAAACAGCGTCTCCAACGGTCACAGGCAGGAGGGTCGCAAAGCCCACCCACCACTATGTCAGCAGTCCTCAGGAGGAAGAATGTTCCCGGGTCACTTAGGGCAAAGGGTTGACCCCTGAACAGAGCTCTATGGCTGGCTAGAGCCGTAGACACATCGGACACCCCGGCCCCAGGCCTTTCCCAGGGGAGCCTGGTGGGCGGGTGAAGGGAACCCTCCTGCCTGGGTGTTGTCAGCGGCTCTCTGAGGAGGGAAATGAGCAGTGATCCCGATGGATACCTGTGTTTCAAAAACTTGGCTAATATATTACTATATACATGCAGATCAAAGTGCATGCAGACACTAGAAATGTAGTTATAACACGCCACTGAAGGATTCTGTTTAGGTTTTTAAATTGTTATGAGATGTTTTGAGCTTCTACACTGTCAAATCTGAAGATCTTTTTTTTTTTTTTTTAACTTAAAACAAGTGAAACGTGACTCTCCTGCTGGTCTTATTTGTGATTTGCTCTGCGTCTTCCAAGTCCTGAAAGTTCTCTACCTCCTGGAAGTTTGATAAACTTTGAGCAAACTCGGAAATAGGAATTAGCATTTTTTCACCACTTTTTATTTTGGAAAACTTCAAATTTACAAAAAAGTCCTAAGGCTAGTCTAATGAACAGCTAAACCCTCCACCCCAATGCCCCAGTTACGCCCATTTCATTTCTCTCTCTCTCTCCATCCACCCACCATTTACACACCACCTATCATCTATTTATCGATCATCTACCTACCTACCTATCTATGGCCATTGCTCTATTGATCTATTACAGGGGTGGGGACCCTTTTCATGTCGGAAGCCACATTCATTTAGTTGTAATCGAGGCTGCATTCAAGAAACTTCAATTAGATATACTTAAAAGTGTACATTATTTTGTAAAAATCTACTGTGTACTTAATAATTTCAAAAAATGGAAACCATTTGTTGATTTTAAAGTTAACTAACTTTTTAATGACTTTGTCCGCTTTTGGTTGGAAAGGATGTGAATATTTGGTTGCAGCACGGAGGTCCACAGTTTCAGCTGATCCTGTAGATGGGTATCAGTTATCTGTGACCTTAAGAGCATCTGACTCAGGTTAGGTAGGAGAATGTAGATTCGCAGCAGAACTGGTTGAAAAGCAAGAAAGCATTTTTCGGGCATGTTGTCAAAGGCGTGGGTATTCTGTTGCATTTTTCCATATTTCAACTGGATCTCTCTTAGCATCAAACAATGACTGTAAAATGTCATCTACTGAGAGCTCAATCAATTCCATATTGTAGTTCTTTAGGTGCCTTGGTGACATCAACTAGGTGAGGCTGAAATGCTAATTTGAGTGCGATGTCATGATTCTCAAAGCCAGTGAACCTTTCATTGTATTCTCCAATTAATAGGTCTGTAGCAGCTGCGTATTCTTCAAATGATTCATACATACCATCCTGCTCATCAATGACCTTTGCTAACTGGGGAAAATGTTCATCCGAAATTTCTTTTTGAAGAATTGTTTTGAAAAAAAGAGAGCTTTTTTCAAAATGCTCAGACTTTTTGCCACATACCATATGTAGACTTAGTTTTGCCTTGCAAAGAAATAAGTCGTTTTGATTCGACATATCACACAGAAATGTTGCATTTCTATAGAAATCTTCTTTCAATAATTCACATTGCTGATTCTGTTCTTCATAAAATATAACTATCTGTTCTCTCAGAGATAAAATTTTGGCCAACACCTGTCCCTGCGATAGCCGATGCACTTTAGAATGAAAATCCACACTGAATATCTCATCATTCAACTTTAGCATGTTACAAAACTGATGATGCCGTATTGTATTTACGGGAATATACTTAATAATACTTATAACTTGTTGCAAAATGTCACTTAAAATAGTAGCTTTAGCCAGGCGCAGTGGCTCACGCCTGTAATCCTAGCACTCTGGGAGGCCGAGGCGTGCAGATTGTTTGAGCTCAGGAGTTCAAGACCAGCCTGAGCAAGAGCGAGACCCTGTCTCTACTAAAAAAAAGTAGAAAGAAATTATCTGGACAACTAAAAATATGTAGAAAAAATTAGCCGGGCATGGGGGCACACGCCTGTAGTCCCAGCTGCTCAGGAGACTGAGGCAGGAGGATCGCTTGAGCCCAGGAGTTTGAGGTTGCTGTGAGCTAGGCTAACGC
>RJWJ010015453.1:0-36152 GCA_004363605.1 Indri indri | reverse complement strand
TTTCTATTTTTTGTAGAGACAGGGTCTCACTCTTGCTCAGGCTGGTCTCGAACTCCTGAGCTCAAGAGATCCTCCTGCCTCAGCCTACCAGAGTGCTAGGATTACAGGCGTGAGTCGCTGGCCCAGCCCCATTTCAGTTATTTTTCTTTCTGTAGTTACTTAATTGAAACAGATACATAAAGCAGATTAATCGTAGAAAGTATTGCTTTTGCATTGAACAAAAAAAAAAATCACTAAAAACAGGTATTTAAATTAGGTTTTTTAAAAGTCTAAAAATTTTTCCTTTTAACAAATTAGTATAACTTGAATTAAAAGTACTGTACACATTTTAAATTCTTAACACATAGGAGAGGAAAACAATGTCTTCTAGCTAAATCCTGTGGTTATATCTCATTGTCAATTCCTTAATTGCTCTCATCCTCTTGTGTCTGGATTACTGACACAGGTTCTAATTCCTTCCCTCGCCTTTCTCCTGCAGTCCGTGCCGCACATGTTTTTGGATCTGTTGGCAATCATGCCATTTTCCCTAACCCAAGTGTCTGTGGTGGCTCTCAAATGCCTACAAAAAAGACTAGATTATTCCGCTGAGTCTTAGTATCCTCTATAGCTGACTATAACCTGCGTTTCCAATTCAGTTGTTCGGTACAACTCAGAATGCATAATGCTCTCTGAATAGGCCATTGTCTTCTTTCACTCCATACCAGCTTCTGCTGGTGGGCTTGCCTGAATGCCTCGCCCTGTGCTCTGCTCGCTACCAAGCTAGGCCCTACACATTCTTCAAGAACTAACTGGAGTCCTCTTTTTTTTTTTTCCCTTTGTTTTTTTAGAGACAGGATCTCACTCTGTCACCCAGGCTGGAGTGCAGTGACCTGATCATAGCTCACTGAAGCCTCAAACTCCTGGGCTCAAGCAATCCTCCCGCCTCAGCCTCCCAAGTAGGTGGGAGTACAGGTGTGCAGTGTGCCTGGCTAATTTTTAAATTCTGTTTTTTGTAGAGATGGGTGACTTGCTATGTTGCTCAGCTTCATCTTGAATTCCTGGGCTCAAGCCATCCTCCTGCCTCTGCTTCCCAGACAGTGCTCAGATTACAGGCATGAGCCATCTCACCCAGCTGGAGTCCTCTTTCTTCCAGGCTTTCTTGAAAATTTCAACAACTACTCCAAACTTTTGTCCATCTTCTCAGATTTTCTTGTCTCTACCACTCAGTGAAGCACTTAAATGTTTTCTAGATGTTCTGTGGCTCTTTAGACTGTAAGCTCCATGAGAGCAAGGACCAGTCAGGCTTTAGAACCCTGATGGTATCTAGCACTGTGCTGGGCACATCATAGGCACTTCAATAAATATTTGTGTATAAATTGATACATATGTAATATATCAGAGCCACCTTATTTTTAAAGCTGTATTAAGCATTGATTCTGTTAGAAAATGGCTTGGAGATAAGGCAGAGTTTTACTCTATTTAAAAGGGTTTGCAAAATTTTTCCATGAATATCATTGCCTCAAATAAATTCCAATCCAGGTTATAATCTCTGTTCTTTGGTAATGAAGAAATCTAATATAGAGAGTTAAACTTGTGTCCTTCCACCAAAAAGTCATTGCAGGACTTTTCTTGGTCTCCATTTATACATAACGGACTTTAGTATGACAGGCTTTGTCTAAGTGCCTTGCACGTTGTAGGTGTTCAGAAAATATGTGCTTAAACTTGCTTTTTTTAAGAAAAAGAAATCTAACATTCTTGATTTATTTAACATATCATGGTTTAGATCCTGGGAGATGGAAATCATATACAAAAGAGAAAGTTTTTGCTGCCTAATTTATATTGGCTAACCCTTTGATTCCATTGACATTAGGTGTTTTTGTTTGGTACTTTGTTTTTTAAGCTAAAAGAAGTTAATATTATCCCTTCTTGGTCTGTTCTCATCAGACCCTCTGTGGCTTCTCCCTGCCTCTTGGGTCACTCCAGTCCCACCTGAGTGGCAACTCTACTTCTGCCCCAGTTGACTAATCCTCTCAGTAGGGCAACATACTAGGATTGAGCACCTACCTCAATTGTGTTGTTATGAGGATAAAATGTATAGCTGGCACAGACTAAATGTTCTATGAATGCTATCTATTGTCATTACTATCCATCCTCTTTTGGAACTTAACCAGTACCATCTAGAGTCAGGAACCTGCCTTACTAACCCTTTATTTCACTAACAGATCTTCAGGTTCAGCATTCCAGAGCCACCAGCCTGATCAATAAATGTTAGCGCAAGGAGTTTTCTTTGCCCTGTTACCAAGAAGGGCTCCTTCATTCAAAAGGAAGGAAGCTAAGATTTATTGATTGCCTATTATATTTCAAGCACTGTCTGCTTATCATTTAATCTTTCTAGGAAGTTATAATAGAAAAACACAGGCTCAGACAATTTAATTCCAAGGTTGCAGATCTATTAAACGCTCTGTGCTACGTGAAGCCATAGTTCTTTAAAGTGAAATGTGGTAGCATATTCTGGCCACCAGAGGGCACTGGGGGACTACACAGGAAGACAGTTTAGCCAGCTAAAACCTTAGGAGCAGTCACTTGTAATTTTTCTGATGTGGTAGAGACTGCCAGGGAAGACAAGGAAAGAAGGAAGAGACATAGGATGTGGGACTTGTTCGAACAACTAACCTAAAAATAACTTGATCTGAAAATAAAGCACTTAAGCAGTGGTGCTAAGTGAAGAAAGAGGCCAAGGACACAGCATTGAAAGGGCAAGGTGGCTGAAGATGCTGGAGAATGACTGTGAGTGTCCCCCACGGGGTTCTGGATCCTAGGTCCTGTTCGCAGACAGGACGGTGAAACTGGAAGGGCCCTTTGTCCATTCAGTCCAACTCCTTCACTCCACGGGTGGGGGCGGAATACGCAGGGTTACTGCGAGAGGAGAACCGTCCTTACCTGTACTCACTCCCACTGCTTCCCCAGCTGAGCGAGGCACAAGGGGGAGGACACTCCAGGAGAGGCCGCATGGCTGGCACGAGGAGAGGTGGTGCTCCAGTCCTTCCCTGCGAAGCGTTGTGCTGCAGCCAGGAATTCCACTCTCGGTTCTCTCACTTAGTCCTCACAAGGTGTTAGCTGCTATTTGCTGAAGCGAAAAATGTGGCTCAAAGGTCACTTGCCCAAATTCAGAGTTAGGACAATAGTAAAACATGAGCCAGAACTGGGTTTTCTGATTCTAATATGGTATAGAACAGGAACCATGCCATGTGAGAACTGGACGGGTCCTCAAGCAATCTAGTCGTCCCCTCATCACTGATGGAAAGACTGAGTCCCCGAAAGATTAACTGACTCACTTAAGACCACAAAGCAAAAAGAAAAGAATTGGATTTCTTAATGCTTTATGTCTTTCTCTGAGGATAGATCCTTTTGTTATAGTTGGGAAAAATTAATGACTGAATCACTCTCCCAGCGTAAAGAGAGGATATTTTAAAACTCACTGGTGCCTAGATATGTTTTAGTCAGAAGTGCCCTTGCACTTAAATAATGTAGATACAGGGTAATATTTTATTACAGTAACAATTTATTAGCAGACAAAAGAAATGACACCTCTAGATCTCAACACACACATAGGATCTTACATAATAAACAGCACAAACATATCATTCCAGAAAAGGATCTGCTAGTAACCAACTCCCCCTTCCCTCCAATAGGTTGCAATCCATCCATAACTCATCTTCATCTCGTAAGAGGGTTAAGCAATGATTTACATGAAATAACATCAAGGCACTTGCTTTAATTAAAAAATATAGTATAAAACATGTTCCTAAAAGTCATCAGACTTGAATAATTTTTAAAAAGGCAATGTACTTTTTTGGTGAATAGACAAGACTGAGAATCTAAATTCATTCACTTGTCACCCTGATATTGTCTTGATTTGTATACAAAGTTGAAAAGGAGACCCCAAAACAAGGTAACATACCATATAGATTAGCATGTTCACAAGCACTCATTTCTGAGAAAAAGAAGCCATAGCAGCAATCAGGACTCAAAGCATAATTTCTCCACTGATTTGCATTGAAAATAGATTCCAAGTTATCTTATTATTTCAGGGATGGAGTGTGGGGTAAGGGAAGAAAACCTCTCCAAAAGAGTTTATTAAAGCTTCAGTTAAAAGACCTTTCTAGCTTAGGCTGCTTATCTGTAGGTTTACAAACATAGTATCTCCAATAAAGGCATTTAGTGTCCTTCATTATTCCAGTTTTCAGAATTCATTAAGATGAAAAATAAAATACTCCCAAAAATCCACTATTTAATATAATGCTTATTTTACTTTCTAACTGTATTTAACATTTTACTTTAAAATTTCAGTTGTGCTTTTTTTTTTAAAGTCCTTATTAGGATAAAAATTACCTTATAAAAATAAGTCTCCCCTACTCCCACATCTAAATTCTCCATCTTTATAAATGACTAATTTTTAAAAATAAAAAAACTTAAAAATTTACCTCTAACATACAATATTTCAATAGCATTTTATTTTAATGCATAGGCTATAATTAACAAACCAGCTGGTGTATTCTTTTGTCCTGTTCCATTATAATTTCCATTCTTGTAATCAGCACCCAAATTAATGATTCCATTCAGGATTATCTAAAATCTTTATACAAAAAAAAAAAAAAGATCAAATTAGTTCAGAGCCTAATAGCTTTCTAGATCCACCTTCATTCTTTTTACAGTTAAAGCCAAGTTTCAAATAAGGCATCACTAGAACAGGTAAAGAAAACATTGGTGGGGGCTTGGGGAAAGAAACACTAAAGAACAGAAAAATTAAGCAAAGTCTAAATCCCATCAATTGGATTTTTACCATTGCACTGTGGAATTCCCTGGACAGACCAGGACCATTGCTGCCTCCTGCTCAGATTGCAGGCAAGGTTCAATTCAACATTCTCCACAAAGCACCTCCCTAAGTGCCCGAGTGTGCTCACTCAGAGTTACTAATAATAGCCCATCTACTGGGTTTAGTACCACGGTCCCAGCACCTGGCCGGGGATCCTAGATTCCTGGACAGGTCTTCAGAAGTATGTGAGGTAATGTCTACACTGATGCAAAGAGAACCTATGACTCATTATCTGTAACACTATATGGAGGAAAACAATCCATGAAGAACATTAATAAGATCACAGAGCTCAAGCTTATCATTATAACTTTAAGACTCAATTTAAGTTCCCAAGAAATGCACTGCAGCCTGTTTCTTACTTTTATATTAACATCAGGGCAAACCCTGACAGCCGTTCTTAAATGACAAATTACTAAGAGAATATTCCTGCAAAGAATTACTGTTCTTATTAAAATGCAGTCATTAGCATTAGAATAGTCTAATGAACTCATCTAACACCCTGATACATTTTTAAAGTTCACCATTTACCATATGTAAATTTAACAACAAATTTTGAATTCAATGTCTATTATTGCTTAAAACCTAAGTCAGACTATCTAAATCTCACCTTGTTTTCCTTTGGTCCTACTTAAAAAAAAAAAAAAAAATCAGACACCTGTCAGTTTTATTACCATCAGAGGCACAGATAGTACTATAGTCACTCAATTTAGATTTAGATTCTTTAAAAAATTCTTTGTTAGAGAACGGGTCTCACTGTGTTGCCCAGGCTGGACTCAAACTCCTGGGCCCAAGTGATCTTCCCACCAGAGCCTCTAGAGTAGCTGGGACTATAGGCATACCACTGTCCCTGGCTCAGTCACTCAGTATAGATGGAAGACACAATGTTCCAGAAAAGGTCAATCCAGTCTTTTGCCACAACTCTTGACTACCATGTTCTCCTCAGCTCTTTCAGCTTTGGTGAATCTGCGACTCTCCCCTTCTACAAAGAAAAGCCAATTCTGACCTTGTTCTCAGAGGTGTGGTTCCTAATCCCAATTGCCCTACAATTGTGTGGGTCTAACCAGGGATTGGATCCTATTCAACTGGGTCCCCCGGTTTTCCCCCTCCACTGGTCAGATATAGTCTTTTCAATGGTCTATTTCCTTCACTCCTCTAAAATGTTTTCCTTAGTCTACCTGTGCACTGGTACACTCCACTACCCTGGTCATAACAAATTTAAAAATAAATAAGGTTGTAGAAGTTTTAGCCATCAAGAGTATACACACAGGAGCCTGAGGTGTGAGGATTGTCAGGAGTTCGACACCAACCTGAGCAAGAGTAAGACCCCGTCTCTACAAAAAATAGAAAAATTAGGTGGGCGTAGTGGTGTGCACCTGTAGTCCCAGCTACTCAGGAGGCTGAGGCAGGAGGATCACTGGAGCCCAGGAGGTTGCAGTGAGCTATGATGATGCCACTGCACTCCAGCCCAAGTGACAGAGCGAGACTCTGTCTCAAAAATAAATAAATAAATAAAAGTATACATACCATATTTCAATTAACCACTTTAAGATCTTCAGAATTTTGTATATTTGTCAATAAGCACTGAGAAAATGCTTCATTTACACTTTAGAGTAAGCAAGATATCTTTGTATCAATATAGCATTTAAAATATCGCCTAATGAACTAAAGCTCAAGCCTTTGGTCAAGAAAACAAATGAAAACATGAGTTTTTTGTGGTGAATTAGACTTTGGGTCCAGGTTTGATTACTTTCAATATCAGCAATCAAAAAATTTTAACAATGTGCAAGTACAGGCAACTTCACTCCAAGCAAAGATGATGAAATGTAAATTCCAGTGAAATCGTAAATGTTTTTACAAATGGCTACTAAAAGAATCTCTTGTTTGGGCGGGACAAGTATAAACCAGAAGAGAATTCAAGAATTTGCTAAACACATGCATAAAGCTCCAGAATTGTTTAAGTTCACATATGGACAGAAGTGTCGGGTAAAGGTCCAATCCTGTTACTCCATTCTTCCAAGGAATTTTCCAAATTAACTAGACTGAAATTTTTTTGCTGTGCTGGTGTTGGTTGAATTATAATGTTGTCTTAAACATGTACTAATTACTCTATCTCAGGGTATTAGATATTTATAATAGTCTCAACTCAAACCTGGCTTGGAAGAAGGGCAAGAAGGATTAAAAACAAGTGATTGACCAAGATACTGTGATTTTGCTATTATTATTCATAAGGCTGGATAGAAGGGGCAAATATTGGCTAAAAACAAAAAAGCACAAATACAAACAGCAGTTAACATTTCTGAAATTCTAGACCTAAGTTCTAAAAGGATGTAAAAATTCAGGATACTGTTACATTTAATCATAATACCAATCACAAAAAAGATAGAAATCCAGATTTTCTACTGAGAAACTGCTTTGTTGTGATAATGGAAAGGTATTTTCCAGGTAAACAAATGGGAGAGCTCTACCAATAGAAAAGCCACACTGGCAGTTTAGGGAGCCAACAAGAAAAAATTATATGTATCTATATAGAGATATAGATATAGATACATATACATATTTTAAATATACATATTAAACATGTACATATTTAATATGTTTAAAAGCATCCCACTCCCATAGATCCCTACACATAGGGTTTTCTCCTCATAAATATTTAAAATTGTTTAGAATATAGGAACAGGTTAAAAATGATTTTGCACTTTTGCAATTATTATTTTGTTCGTTTTAAAAGACTTGGCTCCAGCCTGAGCAAGACTGAGACCCAGTCTCTACTAAAATTAGCTGGGTGTGGTGGCGTGTACCTGTAGTCCCAGCTGAGGCTGAGGCAGGAGTATCACTTGAGCCCAGGAGTGTGAGGTTGCAGTGAGCTATGATGACGCCATTGCACTCTAGCCAGGGTGACAGAGTGAGACCCTGTCTCAAAAAAAAAAAAAAAAAAAAAACTTGGCTCAATGTTTCATAAATTAGTCCCCTATTCCTAACTTTGGAGAACCTGTGCTTTCCTCCTCACCTGTCAAGGTCCAAATACAGAACTGCAAGCTTTCCATGTAAGATATTCTTGCTTTTCAAAAGAAACTATTCCTCAATTCACAACCTAAGGTCAGCCATCATAAATAATATACCCACAGAACTTGGGTTTTATGAATGTGATACTTCTAAATCCTCTTGCATAATAATTTTAGGTGACTTGAAAAGTTAAAAGCTGTCACTATCATCAGTATTTACTGTACAGCAACAGGATGCATGGCAGTAAGCATCAGCTTTGTTTTCACTAAAACATCTACAAATTAATTATTGACATCCTTTTGGAAGCACTCTGTCACTTCTGTGCATGCTTTTCCATTGGTTCCAATAAATTTTTCTTGCAGGGTAAAGCTGAGCAGCAGCTTCTGTTTGAGAAAGCAGCTTCTAAGGCCAATCCCCAGCAGACCCTTGCTAAAATGCCATGGGGAGGGGAAAAACCCCAATACACTGCAAAGTAAAACAATTCTTAAGGGAAACCGTCAACCATTCCTTTTTGCAACCTGTCCTTGACGGTTTGCCTCAAGCTCATTTAAAATGCTACATGAAATTGCTGACTGGCAAGATTGTCACCGATAATCAAAAATACCAATTTAGGACAGATGCCATGGGAAACACACTAGGGTAACAACAGAGCTTAATGGTAGAGAAATTCTCAGAAGCAAGGACAGAGATCCCAGAAAAGACAAGGGAAGACTCCCATTGTTTTTCTGATGTTGAAGAGCTCTTTGATTACCTACTTACCCTAAACAAAAAGGTATGACTAGAAACTTCAAATGTATTACAAAAGGAGTTCTGTTCAAAGTCAGGCTGCTGTCAGGATGTTACAAACCTACCCAGCCATTAGACTCCTGATAAGACTGTGCCCTCTAGTTCCTCTGCCTTAAAGAAAGGAATGGTGCTTTCCCACTAACAGCCAGAGATCTCACTGCCATCTGGGCAGCAAAGACTGGGAACAGAGAAGCATAAGAACGAACGAACTCGGCTAGTCATCCAGAAGCCTCTTGGACTGCAAGTACAAGAGCAGGTACAACACGCTTTCCCTGCCTCCTTTCCCTCCCTATCCACAGAGTCATGTAAAGAAGCACTTCTAATGCAAATCCCAACTTCTCCCCTTTACCTCTTGGAGAAGAAAGAGTCCAAATGTATAGCCCCCTAAATCAGGATGGTAATTAAGTTTTGGAGCTACTCTACAGTTGAATACTTCATATCTGCAAGAAAGCTTGAAACCACAGTATTTTCTTTTTTACTCTAAGTTCTGCTGCATTTGGGTATATGCAAAGGCCATTAGCTTCAAAGGAAGAATAACATCTAGCCAATAGGTTAAAATTTCAAGTGTGCAAGTGGAAGATGAAAATGTTGTACACTTGAAATTTTAACCTATTAGCTAAACATTATTCTTCCTTCTACTTTCTCAATCACTAGAAAGACTCAGACCATTAGGAACACACATTCCTTTCTGATTTTGAGATTCTACTGCAAAAGCCATCGCTTCGTACACACTATAGAAGAGAAGGTTTTCTTCTTCCTTTTTGCAATATTCTCCCCTGGTCAGGGAATCCCTCACAGAGGGATTACATTGAGCCAGCAGAACCTGGATTCCAATGGCTTTATAATCTCTGCGAACTTCTTTCAGCGTATGGATCCCTGCTGTATCTAAAAACTGTATTGCACTGCAGTCGATCACTATAGTATGCAGCTCCAAGGGGTCATGGGAAAGTTGCACTGAAACTTCATCCTGGAATCTACCCAGAGTCACTGTTTCCTCTTGTATCTTTCTCTTTGCTGCCTTTCTCTGAGCTGCCTTTACTAAAACAGGGTTGACAGTTTTTTTGTATAAAGCAGATTTAAAGCATTCTTTGTTTATGTAGTAGAGAGGGGATACAAAGCGGAAAATCTTGATGCCTTGCTTAGTCTGAAGGTTCTTGTAAGCAGATGTAGATTCAAAGATTTCAGACTCTTCCACCAAGCCGAGCAATGAATTCTTTGGCTTCTGAGTGCGGAGGATGACACAAAACATAGAAAAACAAACCCCAACCAGCAGGCCTAATTCAGTACTTAGCAGTGCAGAGGACAGCATGGTAACAAACCAGATAACTGTATCCACTCTGCTAACCCTCCACATCTTAGGCAGATCCCTAAACTTACGAAGGGCTCCCCGGAGATTTACAATCGTGATCACACCAAGGACACTTTTCTGAAGGGAATAGAATAAAGGAGCTATTACCAGGAGGACCAATAAAAGAACCAGGGCTGTCACCACACCGGAAAGCTGAGTTTGACAGCCTGTTGATTCTTTGACCAATGTCTTTGCAAGAGCTGCGCTAGTAGTAAAACAGTGGAAGAAGGAAGGGATGATATTGCAAAAGCCAATCGCATACATTTCCTGATTCGCTCTGACTGTATAACCATGTTTCTTGGCAAACATCTCAGAAAGTGATACGGTGATGGCGAAACCAATGACACAAATAGCTATTGCATCTACAGCTACATTAGGAATCAGTTTCCAGTCTGGTGCTTTGGGTGGCATAAACCCAGTGGGAATATGTCCAGCAATACTGGAATTATAATTCTCATTTAGTTTTCCAAAATGAGAGGCTAATGTGGCTGCCACAACGACAAACAGTTCAGTAGGAATTGGTGCCTTAAGCTTGGACTTGAAGTGCTCATTGAGTTCTTTGGTTGGCACAAGTACCAAAAGGCACAAGAGGCTGGTGATGAGATCACAGAGATTGGTCTTATGGATGTTTTTGAAGATATGTATCCAGGTAGTGATGAGTGAGCCCACGCCATTACTCCGAGGAAGGCTGAGCCCAAGGAGATACTTGACCTGAGACGTAAGAATAGTGAAGGAGGCACCAGTGACAAATCCACTCAGCAAGGCATCTGAGAGGTAGACAGAAACAAAGCCCACTTGAAAGAAGCCCATCGCTACCTGGAAGGAAGGATACACAAGTGTTAAATATAAATGGAAAAGGACTTCTAAATTTCATATTACCCTGACATTTCTTGCATGGAGACATACCATCAGAACATCACAGAATGTCAGAACTAGAACAAACACAATCATACATCAACTTTCTCAATTAACAAAGAGAGGAAACTGATGCTTAAAGGGCTAAGCAACTTGCCCAAGGTGACACTGCTACTTGCTAGCCCAGGTGAGACAGGAACTTAGGATTTCTACCTTCTCATACCTTGAATAATGTTCAGACATCTTTCGAAAAGAAAAGTTCTCAAGGATCCACAAGAAAACTTCAAATTGGAAAAATTCTTCTAATTAAGAAACTATGCATTTTCTTTAAATTGCAAGTCATTACTATAAGAATGAAGTTTTAACTGGTAAAACAAAAAATTAGATTCACATCAAAATAGAATCACACTTTAAAAATTATTATAGGACTCCCTTATTTCCTTTTTTACTTTTGTCTTTTATCCTTTTCTCATTTTTATATTTTTTAGTTTTTTTCTCTGATTTGATTGTCATTCACTTATCTTCTCTCATTTGATTTTGATTCTTAGGCTTTTTTTTCTTCTTCTAACAAAAATGTCATTCAGAATAGAACTCTCTTTAATCTAACCTCATACTGTTCATATCCAGTATACAGGTGCTTACACCATACCACCTCCCATATTAATAATAATTCTACATCCTCAAAGACACAACTTTTTTCTTTATTTTTATCTCTTCCCAGTAATTTCTGAGAATGCTATTGTACCTTCCTCCTTCTTGGTGAGGAATACTAACAAAAAAGCAAAAGCAGACTCTGAGAAGTAAAACTCATCTGCATACCACCTTCACTCTCGCTCCCCATCTCATCCAAACACCAAGTAATGTGTGCCGCTCTTCTCCTTCCCTTGCTGGTTCCAAATGCCTGTGACAGACAAGCAGTTTAATGCTGGCACTGACTCCCGGATGCCAAAAGGCAGAGGCATAATGATAATGGCAGATTAGTGGGTTCTATAAAAGACCCAACAAAAATTTCATTTCTAATCCTTTCTCCTTGCTGATAATATGACACTGTGGTCCTCAACTTTTTCCCTCCCTCCCCAATAATCCAAGAGAACTATTATCTTTAGTAAGAGTCACTCACTTAAGCAGTGATTCTAAAGGAAGGTAGAGGGCATTTATAATTTTAAAGACTCCTGTATTCTTCCTTTCCCAACTCCCATTATGTTATATCCTCTTGCCAACTCTACCAATAACCAACCACAAATAATCTCAAGCAAAAACAAGGTTTTCTGACATGTAAAATTAAGGAGTTGTACTAAGTGGTCTGAGGTTCAGAGAACCAGCCTTATCTTACCTTTGGTGTCAGATGAGGGTTTAAATTTTGGCTTACCCTTCATGTATCCTGAGCACTCAATAAATGATAGCTTTAATTACTATGATCCCTAAAATCTCTTATAGATAGGAGATTTCGTGCATAGTGATTACTTTTCCAGAAACAACCAATTATTCCATTGTTTCTTACCTGATAAACTCCAGCCATAAAGGTTACAGTGCTGCCAACTGTAATTGCATAGCAACTTTTGTCACATATCATATCTGATGTCTGATTTAATAATGTGCTCCCATTTGAAAACGCTCCTGAAGGAGAAGCAATATGGGCAGTGTCATAGCCAGCTTTGTGTACTTCTCGGTCAACGACCTCACCAATCATAAGGCACAGTACTCCAAAAATGCCCACAGAGATGTGACGGGAGGTACCCAATAGGAAATAAATGATGCTAGCAAAAAAAGATGTGTACAGACCATAGATAGGTTCTTGGCCTGCTAACAGGGAATAAGCAATGGACTGGGGCACCAATAAGATGCCCACAATCAAGCCAGACATCAAATCTCCTAAAATATTTTTCTTTAGATTGTATTTTGGGAGCCACTGCAAAACAGGAAAGAAACCAAAAATTATATTTTTGGCTTTGGCTGGGCTGCACTGACAATTCTTCTGCAGCTTTGTGATGACAAACTCCTTGAAGTTAGTATTTGCTTTCTCTTGACACTCTATATGGATTCTAGAATAAGGTCTGCATTGATCGCTGGTTTCAAATTGTTTTAAGTCAGTACTTGATTCCTTTTGAGGCTCCAGATGGATCCCAGATGAAGGACTGTCATTTCCTTCAGCAGAGTCCCTGGGTGAAAGGTCATGTTGTTCTTCACTTTCCGAAGACATTTCTGGAGATAGATGGCTCAGCTTCCTACCCCAGAGAAAATACCAGTGTTAACCAATAAAGTAATTCTCAGTACTCACATATACTAACAGCTCTACTTGTCATTCATGAGTGTTAAGAGGAATTCAGTTTGGGGGTAGGTATCTTATATCCATTTTCCTTAACTGAGCCTCATTTATCTTGGTCAGGAAACAAAGACCAAAACCAGACCATAAACAGCTAAATTAAAGCAAATAATGGGTTGGGTACAGGACTTCCCAAGACTATAAACTAAGGATTCTTCTCCATATCTGCTGGCTCCCCTGCAGTTTTTCCTCCAGAAAACATACCAGGGCAGCCTATCTCCTTTGCATATACTACCAGTGGTCTTCTTCCCAAGTTTTTCACCTCTCAGGTACATTGCAAAATACAATCTACTCTCAAACCTTCACCCCTACCACCCAGTCCCTGACACGAGGAAGATGGTCCATTTATTTATCTATGTTTTTTTTTTCGACCCCTTTATAAAAAAAACGCTAAATGTTGAGGAAAGAAGAAAAAGTAGGTGAAGAGTATAGATAAATGTTTTTGGCAATAAAAAGAAACTAGGGCAGAATGCATTTGGGTCTTTGAACACAGCTCCCTTGTTTGGCAGGAAAGAGGAGAGAGAAGCTGATAAGAGGGTATGGAAGCTTAACAAATGTCAAGGGCATGGGGAGGATTGATGGGGCAAGTGTCATCAGAAGGTTGTAGAAGGTTTTGGTTTATTCCATTGTGTCCTAGTATGGAGTCATCTGCCCTGTGGGCAGGGCTGACATTCATGCAAAGCAAGTTTATTATTCTAAGTACACAATCTGAAATTTCAGGCTGAATAGAGAAATAATGTTGCCCTACACCTCCCTTGGAGGATATACAGGTGGTCCTATGCCTCTGGTTCCTAAACTATTGAACTAACATCCTAAAAACTACCACTAGGAACTATAGGAAAACAAAGGAGGTTAAAATAATCAAAAAGAGACAAGGGACAACAACAAAAAGTCAGTCTTATAACAGGAGTAAAAGAAGAAGAAAAAGAATCAGGTTCTCAAAAGAGTGGAGTAAAAATTGTTTACCAAATAATTCAAAAATTAGTGCCTTTGCACAAGCTGTTTGTTGGTTTTTTTTTTGTTTGTTTTTTTTTTTTGCTTTGCTCAGAATGGCCAACCACCTCGCTCCCTGTTAAGATCCTCCCCCTGCCCTTTTTTTCCCCTGGAGATATGGTCTCACTCTGTTGCTGGGGCTAGAGTGCAGTGGTACAGTGGCATCATCATCACTCACTGCAACCTCAAACTCCTGGGCTCAAGCAATCCTCCTGTCTCAGCCTCCCAAGGAGCTAGGACTACAGGCAGGTGCCACCACACCCAGCTAATTTTTGTATTTTCTGTAGAGATGAGGTCTCCCTGTGTTGCTCAGGCTGGGCTCGGGACTCCTGGCCTCAAGCAATCCTCCTGCTTCAGCCACCCAAAGTGCTAGGGTTACAGGTGTGAGCCACCACGTTGGGCCCCTAATCATTTTTTAAAACCCGGTTAAAATACTACTTTTTGTACAAAGCTCTAACCAATCTCCCTTAGCCTAAATGAAAGACTACGCCCTCTGTCCCATGGCATTTTGTACCTCCATTATAGTACTAACCACACTCTTGTATTAATTAAGTAGGAGTCCCTCCAGCTCCTTGTTCATCAGTGTCACCATCACTGAATGTAATATAGTAACTCTGAGATAGCAGGCTTATAAAACATTTGAATGAATGAAAGAACAAATCAACAAATTTGGGACTTTGGCCAGATAGACACAAAATATATTAGATGACGGACTCAGGAAGTTTCCTGTTTTGGAACTGACAGAAAAATGGGCCCTTGTGAGGTTCTATAAAGCTAACATTATGGAGGTGCCACAATCCAGGACCCACGACCTATTGAAGAACATGAGATATATATAAAAGTAACCCACATTTGTTTTGTTTAAGTTGAACAAGTGTAAAATAACAGTTATTTTGATGGCTTTGTGAAGTAGATAAAGAAAAAAGAGAAGAGATTTAGATGACCACTGACCCTGAGAAAGTCAATCAGATTGGGGGATACACCCAGCAGCTCTTCATTCCTTGAAGCAACCAATCTGTAACTCTCTTCTCACTTCCTGCTTTCTTGAGCTAGCTTGAGCACACTTATGTCTTATTTTGGAGAAGCTCTTGGTGATTTCTGGGTCAAAAGACTTTTCCAAACCTAAGATATGCAGAAGAGGCATAAGAAAGAACGAACCAAATCCAAATTTTGCCCTCTATGGCTACCACTTGGGAATAAAAAAGATAAAAACTAATGCTAGAAAGTACAACAGAGAAATGAAAACTTCAAGAGTCAAACAGAAAAGCTAAAAGTGAAAAAAACAATAACAATGAAGAATGCCTTTGACAGGATCATCAATAGACTTGACAGAGCCAAAGAATCAATGAACTCAAAGATGGGTCAATAGAAATTACCTAAACTGAAACACGAAACCGGAATTTAAATATTATAACAAAACAGGCCAGGGTGCAGTGGCTCATGCCTATAATCCTAGCACTCTGGGAAGTCGAGGCAAGTGGACTGCTTGAGCTCAGAAGTTCAAGACCAGCCTGAGCAAGAGCAAGACCCCGTCTCTACTAAAAACAGAAAAATTAGGGAGGTGTCATGGCACAGTGCCTATGGTCTCAGCTACTTGACAGGCTAAGGCAGGAGGATTGCGTGAACCCAGGAGTATGAGGCTGCAGTGAGCTATGATGACCCCACTGCACTCTACCCAGGGTGACAGAGTACGACTCTATCTCTAAATACATAAATAAATAACAAAACCAAAAAACCCCAATACCAACAATGTAACAGAACATCCAAGAGCTGTGGAACATATCAAACTATCATACATATGCATAATTAGAATCTCAAAAGAAGAGAGAAAGAGAATAGGCAGAAGTAGTATTTGAAGATATAAAGGCCAAGAATTTTCCAAAACTAGTGACTGGATCCAAGAATCTCAGAGATTTTACAAGAAGGATAAATATAAAAACCCAAACCAAAAAAAAACCCAAAAAACCCTGCACTTACACATATCACATTCAAGCTGCTGAAAACAAAAGACAAAGAAAATCCTGAAGACAGTCCAAGAAAAACCACACATTACTTACACAAAAACAAAGATAAGAATTATAGTAGACTTCTTATTAGAAACCATGGAGGCCAGAACATGATGGAGTGATATCTCTATATCATACAAATATAACTTCCAGCCCAGGATTCCAGACCCAGAAAAAATCTTTTAAAAGATGAAAAAGATGGCCGGGCATGGTGGCTCACGCCTGTAATCCTAGCACTCTGGGAGGCCAAGGCAGGAGGATCATTGAGCTCAGGAGTTCAAGACCAGCCTGAGCAAGAGTGAGACTCAGTCTCTACTGAAAAATAAATAAATAAAATGGAAACAACCCAAGTGTCCACCCACTGATGAATGGACGGACATTTAAAAAAAAGTAAAAAAAAAAATAAACAATGAAAAAGAAATAAAAAACTTTCTCAGATAAACACTGAGAGGATTAATTGCCAGTAGACCAGCACTAAACACACACACACACACACACACACACACACACACAAAGAAAGAGAAAGAGTAATGAGTTTTAGGAAGTTTCTTTAGGCAAAAAAGAATATACCAAACAGATTCTATTGGGAGGAAAAAAGAAAAAAAAAAAAAGATTATGCCAAACAGAAATTCAGGTCTACACAGCAAAGAAATAAAGTCCAGGAAATGGAACAAATGAAGGTAAAATAAAATTCATTTTTTCAATGTTTTAAAAAATCTTTACTTGCTCTAAAAGATAACTAACTAAAAATAGAAATGCATTTTGTCAAAAAAAGAAATGTGTTTTATTTACAGTACACGCAAAATAAATGTATGATAATAATAGAACAAAGAATGGGGGGATATTAAGAATTGTAAGGTCTTACACTAGATGTGAAATGATACAATATTATTATTATTATTATTATTATTTTTGAGACAGAGTCTCACTCTGTTGCCCCGGCTAGAGTGCAGTGGCATCATCGTGGCTCACTGTAGCCTCAAATTCCTGGGCTCAAGCGATCCTCCTGCCTCAGCTTCCCAGAGTGCTAGATTACAGGCATGAGCCACCCACCAGGCCTGGCCAATATAATATTATTTAAATGTTGGCTCTGAGTAGTTAAAGATGTACCTTATAAGCCCAAGGGTAACTGCTAAACCTTTTTAAAGGTATAAATAAGTCATTAGTAGAGATAAAATGGAATCGTAAAAATTTCTCAGAAAAAAAAAAAGGAAAGCAGAAAAAGAGGAAAAAGGACCTAAAGAGACGGAACAAATTGAAAACAACTAGCAAGATGGTAGAGTTTAACCCAAACATATAAATAATCACATTAACAATGAATGGAATAAACCAGGGGTGGAGAATCTGCAGCCTCAAGGCCACATGTAGCCCTCTAGATCTCTAGGAGCAGCCCCTCAACCAAATCCAAACTTCACAGAACAAATCCCTTTATTAACAGGATTTGTCCTTTTATTACAAGGATTTGTTCTGTAAAATCTGGATTTAGTCAAAAGGTCACATTCAAGGATCCAGACTCTAAACATATCAATTAAAAAACAGACTGTCAGCTTGGATTAAAATATAAGACCCAACTATACACTGTCTACAAGAAACCCATAGATAGATTAAAAGTGAAAGACTTGCCCAATTTAGTAACTGATTCAGCTTGTAAATTACTGAGCCAGGTAATAAAATCCGTATTTTAGGATTCCAAGAGTAGCTCTCTTTTGAGCACAGTACTAGTCCTACCACATATCTAATTATCTTCTCTAATTTCAGATACTTCTAAACACCTTAGAAATCAGCTACCCTACACATCCCAGTGTCACCTAGCTATTACCCAAAATGATCCAACGGTGATATCTACAAACTTGTTCCCAATTCTCCCTTTCTTTACTCTTATAACCATGGTCCTTTCCCATCTCTAGCTCTCAAAAACTTAGGTATTCATTCAGAAACAGTCCTAGAAGTAGAACTGATTCAGCTACCAGTCCGAATCCAAAAAGTCCCATAATCATGCTTTGCTTTACCTCTATATGTATGCTACGAACTCACTGCTAAATAAAACCAGAAGCCCCTGACTACTATGATCACAGCGTCTAAGCAGGAGAGAAATCTGCAAGAACTAGAACAGTTTAGAAAGTCTTCAAGGGAAGAATGTAATCTCGGGCTACCTCTGTGGGCTGGGGAAGGGGCATAGGCGATGGTGCTCGCCCTGCGTTACCTGGGTGGTGCCTGCGGACGGGCTCGCAGGGGTTTCCCTGGGGCGTGCAGGCAGGCGACGGAGACGCCTGGGTCACTGTGTGGGGGTGGCCACAGCACCAGCACCAGGGAGAGGAAATTGGATGGCAGTGTGTTGTCACACGTGCAGGACTTTACTCAGACCGAATTTCAGAGGCGAGCTGCTGCAGTTCCGATCCTCAAATTGTACCATTCCAGGGAGATCACCTGCTCTTGAAGCCAGAAAAAAAATGCTATCTTGTAAAAAGAAATATTTATCCAGTCCCAGATAGCCAGTTTCCTTTCTTAGGAGTTCACTTCATACCAAGGATGGATGGCAATATTTGGCTAGGGCCTAATGCAGTTCTTGCCTTTAAGCGGGAGGGTTACAGACCCTTTGGATTTCAATGCCAGAGACATTATGGATAGAATTATAAATAGTGGCTTGATTAAACTGGAGTCCCAGAATTTCTCCTATGAAGTTAATGAAATGTATAAAGCCTGTTTTCTTGGTGCAACAGTGAAGTACCTTCAAAAGTTAAATCACTATCAGTGATATACTTAGAGGTCCAGTGGGAGTAAGAGCCCAAGCTCTGGACAGAGACAGAAATCTGGTGGAAGATTTTGTATTTGATGGAGGAGTTGGGGATGTCGGAAATCACATTCTTCATGTGAGAAATGCACCTTCCCCTGGGGCCACTTCTTCCATTACAATTTCTGAAATGATTGTGGATGAGGTACAACAAAGACCTGAATTGCAAATAATGAAAGAAGCTAGGTATGCATTGTAATCTCCATGTCAGCAGCAAGAACGTACTAATTGCATTCTTTAATTTTAAGGAAATAGCTTTTTAGGTCAAAGATAACTACTGAATTGTTAAAATGATGTAACACAGAAGTAATAATTTTTAAAAAATTAAAGTCCATGCTCTTTTATTTTGTGAATATAGAGGCAAGATCCAGTTGTTAAAAAAAAAAAAAAAAAAAGAATGTATCTCACCTGGGCTCTGAAGTCTGGGTCAGAGCTGAAAGAATGAGAGACTTGGAATATGAATGAGAGAGAAGAAAACACAAACAACGACAGTTCTAAGGTTGGGGTAAAAGAATCAGAAATCAGAATGGTATGTTTAAAGCACAGGTGCAGATGGGGGATTAGTGGGAAAGGAGGCTACAAAGGTCCCTGGGGGAAATTCTGGAGGTCCCTTTATGCCAGGTTAAGAAAGTTACACTTTAATATGCAAGCAGTGCATAGGCCCTGAAAATTTTTGAGAAAGTCGCTTACTAAATCACTCATTTGGTAAATTATGTATTATATTATTGTATCTTCTGGTCTGATGTTATTTTATTCTTTTTCCACTAAGGAATTAATATTTTGCTTTTTGCCGTTTATGTGTAAAAAATAGTTTAAGGTGGTTTTAGAAAAAGAAAACTAAGTCATAAACAGGTATAAGTAAGGCAGTCTCCATGTACATAGTCCCATCTGATCCTCTAACTCACTGTTGTCAGAGAAGTCCAGGGAAGATCACAGCATCGTAAGGCCCAGGGAAGCCAAGGGTGAGCAAAGCCTTCTCTATTACTCTCCATTTCATTCGCAGATGCCTACAACCAGATGGCTAGAGGCCAGGCCCGTTCCCTTGCCCTAGACTGTGAAGTTAACCATGAGAGGACTGGCCCTCTAGAGGAAAGAACAGATTACTTCCCATCAGATAAAAACTATGACCCATCTGTGTTCCATAGGCCTGCAACCCCTGGTTACTCCATAAATGTTAAAAGCCAACAAGCCTTCTAAGGCTACATTAGTTAATTTTTTTCTATATGAGCTCCTAGAGATTGGGTACTGGTCTTCATTAAAGTATAAACATCTTTCAAGCTCCTACTATAAACCACTGTGCTAGACATAATGTGTCAGAACCTGACCCCAAACATAGGCGTCTTTCTTTCCCCTACCCACTACTTCCATATACAATCCATCAGTAAGTCCTGTCTGCTCTACCCTGAATAATATACTCATCCTTTCCCCACTGCCCAAACTATATGTAATCCAATCATTTCTCACTACCTTCCACCATCATCTCTCTCCGGGGCTACTCTAATATGTATAATATCTGAACCCTGCCAACCTTTCCACTCTTATTTCCTATTGGCTTTCTTGCTGTTTCTGGAACATGCCAAGCTGATTCCCTTCTTAGGGTCAGTGTACTTAGTCAAGTTCTCTTTGCCTGGAATAATCATCTCCCAGATCTTTGCAGGCATCTTCTTATCCTTCAGGTCTCAGCTTATAAATCACCTCATCCAAGAGGCCTTCCATGACCATCCCAACCAAATAAAATAATACCTCCTTTCCACTATTCTCTATTCCTTTACCTGGCTTTATTTTCTTGATAACACTTGAGACTTCTGAAATTATATTATATATGTAAAACCATTATTTATAGTCTTTCTCATGCTTACTATCTCTCCAATATAAAAAACAATGGCTTGGCCGGGTGCAGTGGCTCACACCTGTAATCTTAGCACTCTGGGAGGCCAAGGCAGGACGATTGCTTGAGCTCAGGAGTTCGAGACCAGCCTGAGCAAGATCGAGACCCCGTCTCCCCTAAAAATAGAAAAATTAGCTGGGTGTCATGGTGTGCACCTGTCCCAGCTACTCAGGAGGCTGAGGCAGGAGGACGGCCTGAGCCTAGGAGTTTGAGGTTGCTATGAGCTAGGATGACGCCGCTGCACTCTAGCCCGGGAGACAGAAAGAGACCCTGTCTCCAAAAAAAAAAAAAAAAAAACAAGCAAATAAGCTGGAATGGCTATATTAATATTAGATGAAGGAGATTTCAGGAAAAAGTATATTACTAGGGATAAAGAAGGTAATTTCATAATGATAATAGGGTCAATTCATCAAGAAGACTTAATAATAGCAATCCTTATTATCTGTGCACCTAAGAACAGAGCTCCAAAATACATGAAACAAAAACTGATAGAACTGCAAGAGAAATAGAGATATCTATGACGATCATCAAAAATTCAGTGGCCTTCTCTCAATGTTGATAGAACAAGACAGAAAATCTGTAAAGATTTAGAAGATTTAAATAATCCTATAGGTCAACTGGATTTAACAAATATATATACAACATCCACCCAACAACAGCAAAATACACATTTTCCTAAAGTGCATATGGAAGCAACATTTACCAAGGTAAACTATAAATTCTCAATAAATTTAAAATCATCCAATTCATACAAAATATGTTCTCTGACCTCAATGGAATTAAATTAGAAACCAATAACAGAAAAGTATCTGGAAAATCCCCAAATATTTGAAAAGTAAGTAACATACTTCTCAAGAACCCAGGAGTCAAAGACGACTTCAAAAGAGAAATGAGCTTAATTTGTAACAGCCCAAAACTGGAAACAACCCAAATGTTCAGGTGAATAGATAAATTGTACTACATTTATACCAGAACATTACTTAGTAATAGAAAGGAATAAACTAATGATACAACATTGATGAACCCAGAATAATTTTGCCAAATGAAATAATTTTGCCAGTGAAAGCCAGATGAAAAAGAGTACATACCGTATAATTCCATTTACATAAAACTCTGGAAAATGTAACTAATCTATAATGACAGAAAGCAGATCTTGGGATAGGGAGTGGGGAGGGATAGGAGGGAGAGATTACAAAGGGGCATGAGGAAACTTTTGAGAGTGATACATATGTTCACGATCTTGATTACGGTGACAGTTTTATATATACAGTACACTTTAAACATGTACAACTTATTTTATGTAAATTATACCACAATAAAGCTATAAAAAATTTAATTTGAATCTGAAGCGAGTAAGACTAGCTTGAATACACCCTATTACACAATTATTATTATTTTTTTAAGAGACAGGGTCCTGGCATGTTGCCCAGGCTGGAGTACACTGACTATTCACAGATGCTATCACAGCACACAGTCACAGCCTTGAACTCCTGGGCTCAAGCAATACTCCTGCCTCAGCCTTCCAGCTAACTGTGACTACAGGTGCCGGCCACTGTGCCTGGCTCAGTCATTTTGTATTCAATTGCAGTTTATATTTCAATTCTTAAGAAACCTTCACAGAATGTTCTGATACTCTGGATATAGCCTTCAAAAATGTATTTCATAAGACCCCAAACAAACACAGTTAACTTTGGGAAAGAGCATTTAAGCCAATGTTTTGCTTCTTTTTGTAATATTTTTCTTTCTTTTCCTTCATCCATGTTGAGAATTTGTAATATTTTTCTAAGAACAGTTACATTTAGCTTTAAAATATGATAGCTTCAGTAGATACATTTGATGACATAATATTAAGCAAACACAAGCTAGGTAGGCTGACGATCCTTAATCCAGAAGTCTGAAACCTAAAATGCGACAAAATCGGAAATTTTTTGAGCACCGACACGATGCTCAAAGGAAATACTCACTGCAGCATTTAGGATTTCCAGATTAGGGATGCTGGACCAGTAAGTATAAAGCAAATATTCCAAAATCTGAAACACTTCTGGTCCCAAGTATTTTTGGATAAGGAATACTCAACCTGTACTGAAATTTTCCTAAGAAAGCTAGGCCATTTAAAACTCAGCTTGGCCGGGCGCAGTGGCCCACACCTGCAATCCTAGCACTCTGGGAGGCCAAGGCAGGAGGATTGCTTGAGCTCAGGAGTTCGAGACCAGCCTGAGCAAGGGTGAGACCCCGTCTCTACTAAAAATAGAAAAAAATTAACCAGGTGTGGCGGCACACGCCTATAGTCCCAGCTACTCAGGAGGTTGAAGCAGGAGGATCGCTTGAGCCCAGGAGTTTGAGGTTGCTGTGAGCTAGGCTGACGCCACAGCACTCTAGCCTGGACAACAAAGAGAGACTCTGTCTCAAAAAAAAAAGACGTGGCTTTAATTTACATCTTTTATTTAAAAAAAAAAAAAAAGAAAAAAGAAACTGAGCTTGACATCCTGTTTTGAATATTGTGTGATATGTATGTCTGTGCATGTGTACTTAAGTAACTGCTTTTAATACATAACACAATCTAAAAAACCATGTGCAGTAAGGGTTGGCAGAAAAATCAACCTGGTTGTCAAAAGCCCTGGATTCCAGGCAGCTTTATCCCTCTGTCCCAATCCTGGGTCTATTTCTCACTGGTAAAGTCCATACTTAATGATCAAGTCATTAAAAGGCAGTTTTCGTGGATTACAGGACTTTAGACCTAGTAAAGGTCATGAAATCCAACCTCCATATTTTTTAGATAAGGAATAAAGGTTCAGAATAGTGAAATCATTTGCTGATTCAAAGCAGAGCTGGAGCCAGAACCCAAGTATACTGACTCCTGACCTTTTTCCTCTAATAGGTTGTCTAGGTCAGTCTCTTAAGTATATCAGATAATTATAGGAAAACTTGAGTCAACCCAAGAATAACCTAGATATCTAAGGTTGTGGAAAACTTGAAGTCTTAACATTAGCCCAATATTAACGAGAACAAGTTGTCTACAAAAATGAGTCTTCTCTCTTGCATGGGAAAATCTCAGTTAAACCAGGCTGAAAATAGGTGTGGACTGTGTAGTTTGGAAGTAACTTTCCAATACTCACACAGCTTGTAAGCAGCAGAATCATGACTTGAACCCAAGCATGTGTGATTCAAACTTACACTGTCTCCTGACGGCTTCCTGAGAAGCTTTTTTTAAGTCTTCAGAAAAGTTGAAAGAATAATACATGTAACGCATACCTGTTTAACAATTCGCCAATAGTTAATGTTTTGCTACATCTGCACTTTTGCACTCTCTCTCCGTACACAGAGGTTTGTTTATTCATTAGTTCTTCTGAACTATTTGAATGTTACAGGCATACTTCAGTCTTAAATACCAAATTGAACCTACATTTTTGAACCACTATGCTATCTGCCTCTTTTTCAAAAGAAGCATTCATTAGCAGCATGAGGGCAACCATTTGGATATGTTCCTCAAAAATCCGGAATGGCTCCCCCTTCCTACCAAACATAGTCTAAAAACTTTAGTATAGTCCTCTCTCTACGAACGAGCCTGAAACTGCCTCCCTTTTGCTTCCTCCCATGCACCAGTGTTCCAATCAGTCCACCAAAATATTAAGCGGCCTGTGCTCCTCAGGGCCTTTGCTCATGTTGTCTTCAGTCTGAGATGTCTCTGCCTTCTTCCTCCGTCTATCTTGGTCCTTTTTTAATACTACAAGGCCCATCTCAAATGCTACAGGATAAGGCAGACTTAAACTTCTTAGGCTATGCTTCCCCACCATATTACACATAACTAGCACTTAAATTAACATATCTCTCAAACTACAGCATAATTTATAGGCAGGCACCAAGTCATCTTCATTTTCATATAACCCAGCACTTATCACAATGCCTCATACTTAGTATGTAGGGCTGTAGCTATGTTTACTGAAATGAATAGGTCAAGTTTTAAGTAAATATAATTAAGACCAAAAAAAAAAAAAACTACTCCCTATTTCTAGTTACCACAATTAACAATGTCTACTTATTAATATGTCTGTAATGCAAAAAGAAACACCATAAGGCTTCTATCAATACTACAAGCACTATGACATACTGCTTCTAGTATTAAGGTTAAACTAAGATAAAAATAATAAAATATCCAAGAAAATAATTTAATGTAAAACCATGATCAAATAATTAGTTCCTTGCATAGTTATTCACAGCTTTCAAAAAGATTTCATATACATCTCCCTGTTGCCTACTCAATAAATTTGAGAACGAGAATATGAATTCCTATTCTCCAGTATGAGAAAAATAAAGGTTTAGTCACTTGCTCAACTGGTAGGACAGGATTCTCAAACCACATCTTCCAATTTCCAAGTTTAGCTCTTTCTATAATACAACACTGTCCCCAAATTTGTTTACATGCTAAGAAGTCCTAGGAGCTAGTTCGAAGCACTAATCTGTGGCCAAGTACTCATTTTTGAGTCTATGAATCATTTTAATATGTGAAGGTAACAAACTGCTTAAAGGAGACTGAAATTACTTTGGTTTTGTATTATACATATGAATTGGTAACATGTTCGTTCTTCTTCTTCTTCTTCTTTTTTCCTATTAGGAGCAACAATGTAAAATTTACCCTTGTAGCTACATTTTGGTGAGAATAATTAGCATCCCAGAAAAGAGTCAAATAAGCCAAGCAAGCTCCTGCTTCCTCCATACTTTTGCTAGCCTAACTGGAATGCTCCTCCCCGGCTAAACTCATGGCTTGCTCCCGCTGTTGAGTTTTTTTCTCAAATGACACCTCATAAATCAGTTCCTTCCTAGACACAATATATAATATAAAATAGCACCACTGCCACCTCCATGCCTCCTGGGTCCCATTGCTTCCTTGCACTCCTATCCCCTTTGCTTTGCTTTATTTTTCTCCATGGCTCTTCTCACCATCCCATACATCTACTTTTTCACTAATTGTCCTTCATGAGAGCAGTGACTTGCTCTGTTTTGTTTGAAGCTGTATCCCTAGTGCCTTGAATTGTGTCCGGCACCTAATAAGTGCTTAACAAATATTTGATCGTGAATGATAGTTTACGCAGTAAGGAAGGAGTTACTTTCCCCATTCTCATCTAACTAAACGACCCCTCACCCTTCCACCTGAAACACCATAACCAAGCTTGGGTCAAAAAAAAAAGTTTTGGCAAGCATCTGCCTGGGGGGTTATACTGGCTACAAGTATATCTATTCTCAAAAATCAGGCATAGCCCTGAATATGTTTATCTCTGCATCTTCCCCTAGGAGGCAGCACATTACAGGACAATGATTTTCAAATACAGAGAGCTGTTAAAATGCAGATTCTTAGGACTGCCCCTGCAAATCAAAGGATAAGATCCAAGACTCTGCACCCTGGATGATGATGGGCCAGTGAGCATAGCACCACACTTGGAGAATCACTGGGTGTATTCTGGAAGTCAGACAGATCTCTAGTCAGATCCCAGCTACATTGTTCAGCAGCTGCATGGCACTGGGTGAAAACTCCATTTTACTCAGCATCAGTTTCTGACCTGTAAAATCGGGATAACATTACCTAACTTGCAGGGTTGTAAGGCCAACACAAGTACCTAGCACAGTGCCTGGCACATAGCAATTACTAAATAAATGATAGCTATCAGTCTCTGTCCCTTCCTATGTCTTTCCTTGAGATTCCTGATGGAAAAAAAATGCAACTCAACAGCTTTTCAACAGCTTTGGTCTTCCAATTCTTATCAATTTTCAAAACCAAGAATTTCTGCTTAATCCAACATTGGATATCACATTAGTTATAGATTTCACATAAACAGCCATGGGGGCAAGGAGGGAAAAAGGTACTAGAATGGGTGTCAGGAAGGAGTTTGGAATGCTTCTGTGGTCCCCAATCTGTGCCAGGAAGGGGCCCAATCTGATATGCTGTAAGTTTGGAGAGCTTGGTACAAGTCCTAGATAGGCAAATGACTTGCTGTTCAATTTTACACAAGGCCCTGACCCTCTCTGTGTTTTCTCAGTGTCCCCATCTATCCAACTTAGTGTATGAGTCTGAAAGAAGTACAGGTCCTGTATTTAACCAGGTGTGTGATTTTAATAAGCAAGATAACCACGCCCTCCCTCCTCTCCAGATCTGTTTCTCCATCTGCCCAAAGTGATGGTGGTGGCTCCTAGCTCCTGGGTCCCGCTCCCAGGTATCTGGGTTCGAGATAGCTCAACTAGGACTGGAAGGAGCAGCAAAGTGCGTGGGCACTCCGCAAGATGTGTGAGGTGGAGGGTGGGCAGCCCTCAGCCTGAGGAGCGGGGCCCGGATCACCGGGGGTGGGGTGCCACTTGCCCTGCCCCAGCCCCTGCCGGCCCGGGAAATAACTGCTATGCACGCCCACTTCCCACGGCGGGCCACGACGCCCGCGGCGACCGTGGGTCTAGGCTTCCACCACCTGGGACCCAAGCCAGGGTGACCCGAAGAGGGGCCCGCTGACCGCATGGCGGCCGGCACCGCTCCTCCCATCTTCCCCCGTCCGCTCCCCTCTTCTCACCTCTCCGGTCCGGGCCGCCCTAAGCGACGAGGCTCCGCGGCACGTCCTCCGCCGTGGCCGGGCGCAGGAGACACGGCGGTGCGGACACAGGCAGACCTGCCCGGCCCCCTTCCCCGCCCATCGCCCGGCCCCCGAGAGGAGCGGAAGGCAAAGCGGGTGCGAACGCCCGTGGCCGTGGCAGTCACGTGACTCGGCCAAGCGAGCGACGCGGCCACCAGCCAATGACTGGGTCAGGACCGGCGAGGGTGCCGCCCCCTGGCCGCTCTCCTCCTCGCAATTGGCCGCCCGGGGCAGAAGGGTTCACGCGCCCGGCGTTCTTGGTTTTTCCAGCCCCTGAGGCGCTCAGTCTTTGGCTGAGTGAGCCAACTACGGTCGGAAGCGCTCTGCCTGGGGTTGTAACGTGCTCAGCGTGTGCCAGCGGCCGCGTCGTTATCCCTGACTCCGTGGGGCCCGGTTCCCTCCCTCGCACTCTTGTATTACTAGAAGGGGAAGTTGGGCCCCTGCGTGGGAACAGGCTCTTGCCCCACAATAACTCATTTTCCACCAAAGATCCCGATAACCAGAAGGCTCTTTCTAAAATGTGACGAAAATGTAAAAATAATTGTAAAATCTAATTCCAATCTTGTTTAAAACCCTCAGTGGCTTTCCATGCCGTTTGTAGATAAAATCAAGCCCTGCCTATGCCCTGGAGGCCCTGCGCGCTCAAGTGCTCCCCCGCTGTGTCTCCCCCTCCCTGCTGTCACCCACGCTCCCCTGTGCCTGCCAAGCGTGTTCTCTGTCAGGACCCCAACACTGGTTCCAGCTTCCTGGTGTCGTCTTGTCTCTCAGGTCTCAGCCCAAACGTCTGTCCTCTCCACAGAGAGGCCGTCCCTGACCACCCCTACATAAACTAGCCAGTCAGTCACATGGCATCGTGCCCTCTTGACTTAATTATCTGCCCCGAACTGGTGAGTATCCGATATTGACTGTGTATTAATTTGTTCATTGTTCACCTTGTTCGTAGCTTGCATGGGCCCGCTAGATGGTGTAGAGAGGACCTCTGAAGGAAGCAGGGTTAACTTCCTTTCCTTCCCTTCCCAATGAACCTCTTCACGGTCATTTAAGGAACTCCTTTTCTTATGCAGAGATGATCCCCAAGTTTCTGTCACCCATCAGATTCAGAGTTTCCGAAAGTCACAAGCCATATCAGGAATCAGAACTGGGTTCTACTCCTGATGCTGCCCCTTATGGCTGGGGACAAATCACTTCATGTCAACAAGCATCAGTGTTTCCACCTTTCAAAGGGTAGGTAATGGCCTGGCACCCAGGGTCATGGAGAGAGTGAAGTAAGGCAATCGGTGTAAAGTACTTTGTCCACTTGCTATAGGTTGCACAACCACCAGAATAGGAACAGTTGCCAATTTTAGGATGTTTATCATATGCCTGCAGTAACTGTGTTCATTATTTTATTTAGTCCCCACTGCAGCTTTAGAGGAGGTGCTATATTATGCTGCTTCTTTTGCGAGTGAGGAAATGAGATTTAGACATGTTAGGTAACTTGCCCAAGGTCCCACAGTTTATAAGTGACAGCATGATTTTAACCCAGTCACATCTGCCTCCAAAGCCAACTCTCTTTAACAATTACACTCACTGTGCTATTCAAATGTACGAATCTGCCCCCATCCTTGCATGTAACAGACACCAATAAAAGACTGGTCAGATTCAGTAATGGCTATCATTCTCTTTTTCTTTCTTTCTTTTCTTTCTTTCTTTCTTTTTTTTTTCTTTTCAGACAGAGTCTTCTCACTGTTTTGCTCCAGGTAGAGAGTGCAGTGGCGTCATCATAGCTCACTGCAACCTCAAACTCCTGGATTTAAGCGATCCTCCTGCCTCAGCTTCCCAAGTAGCTGGGACTGCAGGTGTGAACCACAATGCCTGGCTAATTTTTCTATTTTTAGGAGAGTCAGGGTCTCGCTGTTGCTCAAGCTGGTCTCAAACTCCTGAGCTCAAGCAATCCTCCCGCCTCAGCCTCCTGAGTGCTAGGATTGTAGGTGTGAGCCCCTGTGCCCGGCCTTTCATTTTCTTTCTTTTATTCCATGCATATTAATTATTAATCTGCATTACAGATAAAGAAATTGGAGCTCAGAATATTGTTACTTACCAAGGTCATGTAGCCCAGTGATCACCAACCTTTTTGGCACCAGGGAGCAGTTTCATGGAAGACAATTTTTCCACATGGAGTGGGGTGGTTTTGGGATGATCCAAGTCCATTACATTTATTGTGCACTTATTTCTATGATCATTACATTGTAATATATAATGAAATAACTGTACAACTCACCATAACGCAGAATCTAATGCCGCCACTGATCTGAGAGGAGACGGAGCTCAGGCAGTGATGCTTGCAATGGGGAGCGGCTGTAAATACAGATGAAACTTCGCTTGCTCTCCCACCGTGCAGCCCGGTTCCTAACAGGCATGGACCTGAACTGGTCCTCGGGCCCTGAGATTGGGGACCACAGATGTATTAATAGCCAACAAGTAATGGATTTTGAAGTGTGAGCTGTCAGAAGCCAAAGCCCAAGAACATGCAGCTATGCCCCACCAGGGAAAGGTGCTAGAGAAGAAGCTGTAGGTCAGCCATTGGTGCCTCTCTCCCTCCTAGTTCAGCCTCCCAGGCTGCTGTTTAATCTTTGTGGTCCTTCCTGGCCCTGCACACATACCCCCAGGGGCCCCATGGAGCTAGACATTGGTCTGCCATGGTATCTTACCTTCACTGATGCTCCAGTGTTCTGCAGCGGGAATCAGAAGGAGGAAACAATAACCAAATCTCTGCTAATAGAGAGCTGGCTAACAATCTGTTTTCCCTCAATAACGGCAGGTCAGCAGCCCAGCCAGCCAGCACCTACATCTCTGTACTCCTCCTGTCTAAGCCTGGCATTTTCCCTCCTATTGGTTTCAGGGTTCATAGGGGTGGCTGACAGCCCAAGGGCCACGTTTTATAGCCTTACTCTGTCACAAACAGCTTTTCCAAAGAGTAATTAATGATGTATTCACTGAGAGCATTGTGGGCCAGCAAAGAAGTCATTTCAGGTTAGGAGCCACTTTAAGATTCACCTCCTCAGCACCTGATCACCCACCCTCGCCAGGTGGGACAGGTCACTTCCTCCGAGGCCCCACTGGACCATGCACTGACTCCCGCTATTGAATGGGCTAGTCCTGGTATGCTATCCAGGGTTCATTTGCACTGCTATAGGTGTTTAACTTTTTTAAAAAAATATTTTAACTTGATTGTTCTTGGAAATAGGAAACACTTAAAAAGTTGAGTAAACAAATTCAAAAGGTCAAAGAGTTTACAGTGAAAGATAAATCTCCCACT
The DNA here is from genome assembly GCA_004363605.1 of Indri indri. Classification (NCBI taxonomy): domain Eukaryota; kingdom Metazoa; phylum Chordata; class Mammalia; order Primates; family Indriidae; genus Indri; species Indri indri. The sequence goes on along the minus strand of RJWJ010015453.1, from coordinate 5,392 downwards.
CTCACACCTGTGTACTTTTCCATTTTACCTTTTTTTTATTTTTCTTTTTCTTTAGTAAAGCGAGGCACATTGACCCTGTCTACCTTTCTAGAGGCAAACACAGCACCCGTTTCCTGTGTTGCCTTCCAGGTTTATTCTAGACCAGCAGTTCTCAATTCTCACTGCTCATTAGAATCTTTCTTTCTTTTTCTTTTTCACACTTCTCTTATGTAGGAATACACTCATTAGAATCTCTTGGGGAACTTTTAAAAGATAACGATGATGTTTGAGTCCCACCCCCAGACATTATCATTTAATTGATACAGCGTGGGCTCAGACATCGATATTTTTTAAAAGCCCCCCAGGAGATTCTAAGCACACCTAGGGTTGGCAAACCACTATTCTATACATATACAAGACTCTCTCTCTATGCATAAATTTTTTAAACAAAAGGAGCATATAAAATACACAATTCTGGCTTTTTAAAATGATACGTTGAAGATTATTCCAAATCGGTGCATAGAAAGTTGCTTTTGGGTTACCTATTGCTGAGTAAATCACTCCAAAGCATAGTGGCTTGAAACAATAATCATTTTGTTTTTTCTCACAGTTTCTGTGGGCCAGGAATTTGGTAAGGGCTTGCCTGGGTGGTTCTGGCTTGGGCCCTCTCAGAGAGGTGCAGCGTACCCTTGAGAGTGGCTTGAGTTGGGACGGAATGGGGACTGAAGCAGCTGACAGCCGTCTGGACAGCTCTTTCCTCCTTCATGTAGTCACAGGGCCCCTCCTTATGTCTCTCTGTAGAGGCTGGTTTGAACTTCTTCACACCATGGCAGTTTCAGGGCAGTCTGTGCTTTACTGGTAGCTGAAGGCTTCAAGAGCTAGTGTCTCAGCCCCATACAGCTCTATAAAGGCTATACAGGGGGACACTGTATATATAGCCTGTTGTGATCTAGCCCCAAAAGTCACACAGCTTCACTTCTATTTCAGTCCGTTGGTTGAAAGTCAACAATTTGCCCAATTTCAAGGGGAAGGAAATAGACCTCAAATGTAAATGGTGAAGTGACAGAGTCACATTGCAAGAAGGACATGTGGGATGGGAAACATCGTTATGGTTGTCTTTGACTACAGCAGCTGCATAGTATTCCACTGTTTGGATATGTCATCATTTATTTAAGCATTGATGGACATTTATGTTGTTTTTATTCTTTCAATATTACAAAGAGTGCTTTGAATGATTAGAGGAGTGTTCCCTCTGTCCCCTCCCCCAGTCCCTAGAGGGGCTTGGGCCTTTATGATCACTTTGTGATCACTGCGTGGAAGGGCAGAGAGCAACTATTCTCAAGCTCAAGAAAGCAACTCTGCTGTTGGCCTTGCAGAGAAATTGGGCCGAATTGTTCCAGAAGGGCTGAGAATAGAAGGCCACATGGTCAGGGAGAAGGGAGATTTTTGAGAGCTTCTCCCACGATTGAGACGGGACTGGGCTTTGCAGGATCCTGGGGCTCTCCCTGCCCTGGAAAGGTGGGAGGGTCTCCTACAAGGGTGGCTGTTGGTGCTCCAGGGAGGCCGGAGCCTGGGGTTAGGAGCCTTAGCCCTAGTAAGGACCCCGATCCCTGGCTAAGAGCAGAACTGCTAGCCTTTCCAGGGCCATACCAGCTTGGATGAAGGGCACATTTCTGGTGGCAGAGCAGACTAAAGGTTAGAGGGATTTTATGGGTTTGGACTAAGTTAGTCCAACAGGCTTTCACATGACTCTGGGGTGGGCATCAGTTACAATAATTACTGGAGTTGAATATCCTGCCAGCACCACAGGGTTGGGGCTTGGAGCATTTAAAATTTGATTTGGAGAAAGAAAAGTAATGCGACTCTTACACCCAGGGTGAAGGAGCACAAATCACTCATTATAAATATTTAGGTACAGAAAGTGAGCTGTTATTTGACGTTTCACAGAGATCATGAGCCCCAGCATCTCAAGTCTGCTCTTTCAGAGCCGTGGGCTAAGAGCTGCGGGAGACGGTCTTTCAAAACGAAACATCATCTCTGCATTAAAATCTTGACTTTCCCATTATTTCTTTATTTAAACTCAGATTTTGGACAGCCAGGACAACATCTTAAAGGATTGATAGTGACCTCGTTCTACCTTTCTGTTCAAGTTTTTGATTAAGAAGATAAGAAAATAATCAAGCAAATGTGCAAAGATGTAACTATACAATGTTCACTTAAAAAATTAGAAACAATCTAAATAACCAACACTTGGAAATATGTTAAATAAACTAAGGTACAGTGACCCAATGGAAGTCTATGAGGCCATTAAAATTCACCTGGTAGGCTGGGCACGGTGGCTCACACCTGTAATCCTAGCACTCTGGTAGACCGAAGCAGGAGGATCACCTGAGCTCAGGAGTTGGCGACCAGCCTGACCAAGAGTGAGACCCCTGTCTCTACTAAAAATAGAAAAAATCAGCCATGTAGTATATGCCTGTAGTCCCAGCTACTTGGGAGGCTGAGGCAGGAGAATCACTTGAGCCCAGGAGTTTGAGGTTATAGTGAGCTGTGAAGACATCACTGCACTGTAGCCAGGGTGACAGGGTGATCCTCTGTCTCAAAAAGAAAAAAAAAAAAATCACCTAGTAAAAGAATATTTAATGGTTCAGAAAGATGTTTACATATTTTGAGATAAACACCTGTGGAAACAAAAAAAGATGTTTGCATATGTTGTTAAACAGACAAAATACGTGTTGTACCACCATAGTTACATTTTTTAAATTATATGATTGGAAGAGAAGGATATGTATCAAAATATTTCTCTGGGTGGTACTGTTATATTCATCTTTTTGTTTACCTATATTCTCTTATCCACAACACAAAGAAATATTACTTTATAAAAAGAAAAATAATAAAGTTTTGGTTAAATAGAATAGGAAAATAGGCATATTTGTGTTACTTCTACTTTTTACCAACCATCACTGCCTCATACTTAGCTTACATTATCATTATTAATGGCTACATTTATTGAGATCTGGCCATCAACCAGGTTCGAAGCATATACTACCTGTATTCCCCACAACAGCTTTGTAAAGTATCATTTTTACCTGCAATTTGCAAATGAGGAAATTAAGACTGGAGATTAAATAATTTGACCCAATCGAAGTTTGTAAATTGCAGGAAAAGGATTCAAACTCAGCTCTCTCTGGTTCCAACACCTAAGTGTGCCCTCCTGCCTATTGCCTTTCTCCAGCTATTGTCAAAAAGCGTGTACTTAGGACCTGATTTTACCTGACTTTTCAGGATTACCCAAAGCTCCCAGCTCTTTTTAAGTTATAGATTTCTTTCAGAATCTGAGCTTTAGGAAAATGCTCATAAGGTTAAAATGTACATAAGGATGACACTTTTACATGGCTCATCTGTGGACCCAAGGTAAACCCTCGAGGTAAAATATTAATAAAGAGAACTTCATAAACTGGCCAAGCTCTAGGGACACAGACCCAACAGGAAACACATCTAGCTGTATACAGTCACTAAGTCAACAGATGACAAGACAATTAGGAATTGGCATTAACTCTAGGTGAAGGGTAAGAACCAATGAAATATGGGAGTGAGCCAAGGTAAGTATAAAATGAGGGTGGAGACCAACAAGGCTGTTCCGGAAATTCTAAGGGCTAGCTGACAGGGTGAGGGAAACTGTCTTCCCTTCCATGGCTTCCCAGGGATGGCGAGGTTTGGCAGGCCAGGAGGGAAAGGACTTCCATCAGGAAATGGAGGCTAAATGAACATTCGACACCAGTGGAGGTCGGGCATGGTGGCTCATGCCTGTAATCCTAGCACTCTGGGAGGCCAAGGTGGGAGGATGGCTTGAGCTCAGAAGTTCGAGACCAGCCTGAGCATCTCTACTAAAAATAGAAAAAATTAGCTGGGCATGGCGGTGCATGTTTGTAGTCCCAGCTATTCGGAAGGCTGAGGCAGGAGGATCGCTTGAGCCCAGGAGTTTGAGGTTGCAGTGAGCTAGGCTGATGCCATGGCACTCTTAGCCAGGGTGACACAGCAAGACACTGTCTCAAAAAAAAAAAAAAAAAAAGCACTATTAAGTTGAACAATATGAAATTACCATTTGTGTGAAATAAAAATAGTCATTGGCAGTTTTGTGTGGTTCGACTTAATATTCACCAGGTGCATAGCTTTGCATTGTGCACTATATTATCTTATTTAATCTCCACGACAGCCATGTAAAATAATTCAAATTTTACAGATAAGAAATTGAGGTCCAGAAGAAATTAAATCATACAGGTAGCAAATGACAGCCCCACACTCAGTCTTAGATCCAACTCCTGAGCTCCACCTCTTAAGCGCTCTTTTTATATAACCTACATCTCTGTCCTGCTGGTTTGTCTTGCACTCTGGAACCTCCTGAACAAACTGGGACCCTCCCCTACCCCCAAGAGCCTTTCAGAGCTTCCTCCCAGTTGAACATCCCCAGTTCCTTCCCCACTGCTATCAGCACGAGTGATGAATGCCCTGTGGAGACCTTTACACCCCACACTGGAATTTGTGGTGGCCACTAACATGCTGACCAGCCCCTTCGCATTGAAGCAGGTCCTTGCAGGGAAGTGGCCAAGCTCCCCGCAAAAAAACCGGGTCCCTTTGGTAGAGTTGCAAGGGATAAGAAAATAATAGAAAATGGAAAATAATGGAAATAAAAGAATACACAGAGACAAAGGTATAGTTTTATAAATTTATAAAGATTATAGGCAAAGCAGGAACTCAGGGGGCCTAGATTTCTCTGCCAATCTCAAAAAGGCCACGAATGAAGTCTTACATGGTCATTTATAGGTAACAGTAATCAGTTGCCAGGGGTAACAGATTTACATAACAGCAGGTAGTTCCTCTTAGGTTAACGGTTTTTCAAAAGGCTTCTACAGATCCCTTAACTAATTCTATCTACGTGAACAAATGGTTACAAAATCTTTCAAAGATTAACTTCTAAGTTCTAAAGTAAATTTATTATTTAACAGAGCGGTTAAACAGAGATATATTGGCTCCATATTTTCTTTATCAGGTTATTGTGAATGGAGACAGGTAGTCCGGAGTTTTAAGCAGGAACTGCCCCTTGGGCTGACTGCTTTTAGCCATAGGCAGGCTGTTCCGGGCGGCTGTCTGTTGGGGTGGGCACTCTTTGGTCAGCTCTCATCCTGTAGTTTTTAACAGATTTGCTTTGCAGATTTGCTTTGCTTTACAAAGCAAATCCAAACCTTTAGGTCTGAGAAATGAGGCACCTTGTGGGATACAGCCGCTATTGTCTTTTAGAGATGCCCTCCCGAGGTGCAGCAGCTTTTGATATGCAAACCAACACGTTCACATATTCCTTCAGGGCAAAGCTCTGCAAAACTCCTGAGACATATCCTGTCTCCAAATATATTTA
>RJWJ010015452.1:0-36194 GCA_004363605.1 Indri indri | reverse complement strand
GGATAGCACCGTCTGAAACCTTCCCATGATGAAATGAAAAGAGGGCCTTAAGTGATTTATTTTTTCAATCTGTGAATCTAAACAAATGATCTCCCTTCTAGGTACATCTATCACATGGTCTCCTTTACAGCTGTGAAAAAATGCTATTAGTGCTTTCAAAGCAGTTTTATCACAGATTAAAGAAGACTAGGAAAAAAAATTGGCAACCGGAGAGAGCCATATGCCTGCTTGACCTAGGCCCGTAAACCTGTTGTTCATTCCAGAGAGGGGATTAAGGCATTACTTTTAGTAAGTTGCTTTTCATATGGAAATTTCTTTTCATAGTAAAGATCTGTCTTTAATAGCATCATCCTAAAAACATGCCTATTTTTTAATTCCCTGATCGTGGACATATAGATTTTTATAGTGTCTGCAAGCTGACATTAATGTTCATTTCAACATTTTCCTTTGTGTTTGTTAATGTCACAATCTGCTGTAAAACCTTGCCAAGTTTCTTAACTGTTGTGTTAATTCCAGGACCTATTCTGCACTCTTTGACATTTCAGGACAGAACAAGGCAGTAAAAATAGATTAGAAACAGCTTAGAAGTATTATAAAATCTAGAACTTTACAGACGGCAGGGTTAGGTCTGCTGAATGGAAATCTAGCAACTCTGAGCACAATAATATCAGAAAAGCCTATTCAGGTCTAAGGTAAATATTTGGAAGGGGTTGTATAATGCTGGCCAGAGAAGTCTGGGGAAACTTATAAAACGCAACAGAGTTATATTATTTTAAGCAACTTACTGGACGCATATATACCATTTCCTAATGAGTTTAGGGTTTCAAAGCTTTTCTCTACCTTATAAAGAAAGGGCGCACAGTAAGAACTTGATTTTATTCACGGTCATTTCAAAGATCACACAAATTATTTCACTCAGGGGATTAGTCTGCATTTTCCCAAATTAAAGCAGAGCGTTACTGTACTTAGATATTAAATGACACCACCACATGCTAAGAAATTTGCGCGCAGAGACAGGAAATTAGACACTGTTTTCTTAAACTGATTGCTAAAGAACGCGCGCTGTTCAAATGTGCACGATTCATTTCAAAGGGAAGCGTCGGCTGATTTCAGGAAGTTTAAAATCAGCTCATGGAGGAGCAGGACAAAGTTAGGGTTAACTGTGTTTTTCTTCCCCCCCAAAGGGAAACTATTTCTTAAAAAAAAAAAAAAAAGTTCCCCTTTTTCTTTAAGGAGGACTTATTATTTCCATCATCCTCGCCGAGTTGTTGATGAATAGTTCACATCCCTTGCCAAGCCCCACCCCTTCTATTTTCTAAGCTCTTTCCTCATTATTTGCAGAATCTTTTTCCCACAGCCCTGACCGGCCGTCAGGGCGGCTTAAATACAACACAGTATTAACATGGGGAAGTGGCTTCCCATTCCCAATTGATCTCCTAATACGTTATGCTGAAATGATAATTGGTACGCTCGTCGTCGAAAGATGAGAGAGAGAAACTACTTTTCCATCACCACCAGGTATTATCTTAGCTCCTGTATTCAGAACTAACAGATACATTAAGAAGAAGAAGAAAAAAAAAAAAAAAAAAACCAAAAAAAAAAAAAACCAAAAAACACCCCCCCGCCCATCTGCGGGAGAGACTGCAGCCCACAATTCTTTTCAGCTGACATAATCCAGATTGATTCGTTCAGCAGATAAAATTCAGGCCACTTCTGCCCTTTATGGGAGCAACATAATACCAGTCTTTATTCAGTAACAATGTAACATAATGGGATCGGAATGTGCAAAATGACTGTTCTTAAATTACTGCGCCTCACAAGGGCCCAACACAAGCTGGGGCTTAATGCAAAAAACCATTAGGCGCAGATTACCAAAGTGCTCCTGCATTAGGGAGGTCAAACCCAGACTGTTTATGGCATTTTTCAGGACAGAAACTCTTTGCTAATATCTTGATTATGACTGTGTTCTGGGGGGGCCCCGTCCCGGCACCCAGAGCTCCGCGCTCTGGCGTCACCAGAGCCACCGAGGGCACAGGAGGAAGAGGGGACCCGGAGGGGACTCCACAACCTCAAGCCCATCTTGGGAAAGTTTGGGGCATCTGACAATTTTAAGCTCTGAGCTATTAAGCTATGCTAATTTCAGGATCTTCAGGGAGAAGTTATTAAAACGTATAGAAGATTTTAAAAAGACAGGAAAACACAAAGAATGAAGAAGAATCTCCCATCATCTCAGTACCAAGAAACGACCCCTAGACATTCTGAATGTAAAGTCAGCCCATCTTTTTTGTTCTATGCATAACTATCTCATGTTTTTATAAAATGTAGGCTTCAAATACAACTTTTGCTACGTGTTATAGGTACTGCCAATACTTCTCCATGTCATTAATTATACCTCTGCGATATAATGTTATGGCTACATGGTCTACCTTCGTGGAGAATCACCTTATTTAACTTTATCCTTATTCTTAGGCGTATGGGTTGTTTTCTAAGTTTCTCTCCAGTATAAAGGATTAATATTCTTAAACAACAATCTTTCTCCCACATGGCAGATAATTTTCTTTGGAAAAAATTCCCAGAATTGCTGGCCAAAAGGGAATGCACATTTTATGTATTTGATACATGTTTCTTCTTTGGCCTGCAGAAAGCATACACCTGTTTTCACTGTGGTGTTCACAGGGCTACACATTTCCAGAGACGGGTTATAAACTCATTGCACCAGCCCCATTCCTTCCTGGACACCGCAAAGACTTCCGGAACATTGTTTCGCATCTGCTGACTTATATGGCACAAGAATATCACGGCCACTATTCAATTCCGCTCACTCTCACAAAAATCTATCATCAGGAGAAAGATTAAATAAAGAGAGGCAGTCAATGCAAGCTCTTACAAACCTAAGTTTTCCTAAGAAGATTCCAGAGAAGTAAAGTAGGACAAAACAGAGTAGAAAAGGATTCCCTTGAATTGAAATGATACTTTTTTTTCAACTTGATAGTCCAAGCCTCATGCAATTTAATTTTCGAATTTGAGAGCATTGCCGGTCTCTTATCTTGTTTAAATAGAAGACTTCTAAAATTCCAATCACTGAATCATCGGGTGGCCTCTGAGATGATGCAGTTACTCTCTGGAACACTGGGCTCGTGTCTGGAGTGGGGCCCGTGTTCGGTCAATGTTTGCACGACACGAAGCAAGTACCATGTGTGGATGCACAAGGCTGCCGTAGTGCACGCATGAAGCAGAGATTGTGTGCGTGTGCACGCATGCACATAAATATATTTATCTACAAAATGAACATCACTATCGTGGCCTCCTCGCCGAAACTCACACCATCTGAAATATTTGCAAGTGATTACTAGCCCCTGCTGTCAATCATGACGGCACAAATCCAATACCCAGGCCATATGGCCTTGAAACTTTCGATCGATAGGAACCTTTTAAAGCTGAAGCTTCAAAAAGTTGTATCAAATATATATTCAATGAGAAGAAGGTTAATTGAATAATTGATTACTCCGTAACAATTAAGTGCTCTTCAGATATCTTTGGGAAATCGTGAAATATAATGGCGATAGATATTTATTAGTTTATCAGTTATTACTGCATTATATATTTGTTTTCAGGCCTGAAGTCAATTTCTTGCATTTATATATTTTAACGTCAGAGTACCCAGGGTGAAATGATACATATATTCTACTTCCACACCGGAGAAGAGATGGCAGGATGGAGGGAAATCCATGAGAACCAGGGTTGTCAACATCGCAGCATTTCCTGACATTAGAAGCTGCTTCTTTGTAACAGCTTTTAAGTAAAATAGTCAAACAACGCCTCTCAGAAGGGCGCATGCTCCCTTTGTAAGGAAAGCTCGGGCACTGGACTGGATGCCGCAACCGCTCGCGACGTGTTAGCGCCGTGTGGGTCTTCTGCCCGGTTCCTCTTCAGACGTAACCAGATCTGTGCGTCTCCAGAGACAAGAGCAAAGCGATCATATCCCCCACGGAGCTGCAGAGTGACCAGTCTGTGACTACCATTTGCTAACAAATCCCTTAGATTCGCCATTTTTCAGGGGAGGTATAGACGGCGCTTCATGAAATCATTGATCATCTGTCAAAGAGGATCATGACACACACACACACACCCCTCTGTATCAAGCGGGAGGAAGTAAGGGCTGAATCTGTTTCTGTCCTGCAGAAAGAGGCGTGCGGTTGCTCATTCCGTTAAACACACCTGCATGTATCACCACCGGCTTTAACCAGGAGCTCAGAGGAGCTTACCCGGTATCAAGAATCTCTAAAAAAAATTCCCACGCAAACGGTAAAGTCAGATTTCCAGACAGCAAGACTTTGACATCCGTAACAGGCACACGTAAGAGATGATGAACTGTCCAGACACAAGAAACCTTTTCTAAACAGGAGTGAAAATAATGCTTACTCAAGTACCTACCAGCTAGGCCAAACGCTAAGCATGTTCTGTATCTCTGTGTCTCCCCCCTGCATGTATTCAGGAAGCATGTGCTGAACCTCTTGCAGGGGCTGGGCGCTGCGGTGCCCAAAGGGGAAAGAGGGGTGGGTGAGACGGGTGTGGTCTCCGTTTTCAGTTGGGGCGGGGGGTGGTCAGGACCACAAAAAACTGATGAAGAAGCGGAACACATACAATTTTTAATACCTGCTAAAAAAGCAAGTAGAGGACTGAGAGAGACCAGAGCAATATGCCAGTTTTGAGTGAATGGTCAGAAATGGCCCCTTTGAGAACTTGCTATGTCCAGTGAGACCCAAAGAATGAGAGGGAGTTGGCTCGGTAGAGCCGGGTGTGTGTGTGAATGTGTGTGTGTGTGTGTGTGAATGTGTGTGTGTGTGTGTGTGTGTGTGTGTGTTGGGTGAGGGGAGAGGCTGTCATTCATTCTGGGCAGTGAGAACTGCTTATTCAAAGACCCCGAGGTATCGTCAAAGAGCTGGGGGTGTCTACAGATCAGAGAGAACAGAAGGATAAATGAGGCTGAAGGTTGGGCAGGGACCTGAGCGTTCTGGGCTCTGCAGCCAAGAAGAGCTTGGGTTTTAATCAAAAGCGGGAGGAGAAAGGCATCGAAGGGTGCTAAACAAGAGGATATATGCCCTGGTCCCCATCTTTAGAAGTTCCCTGTAGCTGAAGGGCATTCACAGGTTCGGACGAAGATCAGTTAAGCACCAAGCAGGTAGGAGATGATGGTCGCCCGCACCGACGGGGGAAGATGGAACGAAAGCGGCGTCCCCGATTTCTGCTTGCAGGAGAAGTAACAGATCTTTCTGGTGGGTTGGACGGGGGCTCTGGGGGAAAGGAGCAATCACAGAGAACTGCGGGGTTTGATGTCGTGAGCTACGCGAGTGGCGAAGTCAGAGCGTTAGAGAGGAAATTCTGGAGGCTGGAGAATTTCAGCAGGGGCAGAAGCTGCTGTCAGAGGAGACGGGTGTGAAATCTACAGGGAGGGGCGACATCTCCGGAAAGGGAGCGCGGAGGGAAGAGAAGAGGAAGCGGGACTGGCCCCAAGGAGCCCAGGGAGGGGAGGAGACGGGGGATCGGGAGAAAAGCCCACGCAGGAGGAGTCAGGGAATTAGGCAGGAGACCGGGAGAGACCTCGCAGAAGGCGCCAGGGCGGCGGCTTCATCAGAGCGTCTGCTCAGGGCCCACTTTGGATGTTGCTGCTTTCTCAGCGGCCTCCCTGGAACCTGGCTGCCTTTGGACCGTCCCATTCCACAGAATGACTAACTCTCTGCGGTAGTTCCTATGGTCACGGGCGCTACAGAGAGAAGACGACTCACGCCGGGGCGTTTCAGCGGTTATCTGACATCGCACTCCAGCTCGAACCCAAGGGCACCGGCGCCGAGCTCCGGTCACCTGTGCTGCGTGCTTCTGGCTTTCCCTGGATGGGAGGGTCTGGCCTCTACGTGAGGCCGGCACGAGCCCCTGGGGGGACGCAGGAACACGCTCTGAGTCTCTTCTTTATGCGCTCTGAACACCGGCATTGCGGCCCCCCCTCTGGCTGTCCCACCGCAGACGTCTGTGAATTAACCGCTGGAGGAGGAGCCCTCGTGGAGTCGCTAAGCTAAAGGGAAGGGCGGCCTTCGCGGTGGCGTCTCAGTTTCCAGCCAGGCCCTGTGCCTACCCTTTGGTCTCCCTGCCATCTCCGTAGCTGGAGCAGACATGCCAGGGCAAGGCCCTGCACAGACAGGGGTGTCTCGCAATGCTCGCTCCGTGGCCTCGCACTGCCCACGTGGCAGGGGTGACCCGGGCTCTCTGTTGTGCCTCATGAAAAGATGACAGGCATCGCTGTCCAGGGACTCGGCCAAAGAAGACACCGAGGTGTCACAGACCAGGGAGCAGATGTATTACCGCGTCCCTGCCGAGACAGGCACGACATCCTCTGACTCTCCGGAGCTCAGGCTGCAGAGAAGCTGACCTTCCTGTTCCAGTCGCACCCGTGACGATGCTGACAGCCGGCAATTCCGAGAGCAACGTCTCACGGGGTATCGGGACGGGGGACGGCGTGTTTCCCAACGGGGTGGAGACGGTGCCGTGTGCCTCTGGCAAAGGGGCTAACAAAAAGCACGCCAGCGTTCTAATATGGTTTTAATGGGATTTAAAAATCCTAATTTATTTTCCTGTGCTAGAGAGGAGTCTGGCATCACCATATTGCAATACCTGCTCAGAAGAGCAGTCTGATAAGATTCATTAGAAAAGAGTTAAATTCATCCTATAAAACCCAGTTATTTTAAGTAGATCCCAGCTCAGAAGAGCAAGCAACTGTGCCTTTGAGTGACACCAAGGACAGCCCTGGAGAGGAAGCCCAGGGCAGGTCCCCCAGAGCATGACGGCTCCGTCAGTCCACCTGGCTGCGGCTGCAAGGACTTGCTTAGCTCCTGAGCCCTCCCAAATTCCTGCAGACATCGGTGAAAGTGGAATCTTTAATAGATCAGAGAAAAGCTCAGCCAAGGCAAAAGGCAACCCTCGCTGGAGTCCTCCCTTGAAGGAAGTTGTAAAACACGGGCTTTCGATCAAACCCTCCCCGTCTTTGGAGGCCCAGCTCCCTTCCGCCCTCCTGCAGGCCTCCCGGCCCGGCTCCCCTCCCACCACTGATTGGGCTTTGCCATTCTGTGCGTCGGGAGGCGACGTGGCATGTGTGCGGGAGCCCCATGTCCCCGCGAGGACTCGGACTGCACACCCCTTTCAGGCGAGGGCCCGTCCCATGCTGTGCCCGCCAGTCCCCGCACCGCGCGAGCCGGGTCCTCAGTGCGGCATTCCTCATCTGTGTGGCTACTCTCAGGTGCTGCTGCCTTGGAGCGAAACGTGTCACAGATACCCCTGTCCCTACTCACAGACAGACATGCGCGGAGCCCTCCAGAAGACGCTGAGGACAGTGGGAACCTCTTGCTATCAGCTGCCCATCCCGGGCATTCTGCCACTGATTATTTCAAAACTTAACGCTACACGACCCAGGCAGCGAGGGTTTTGCTCCATCTTGTAAAAGGAAGAAAAAGCGGGAATTTCCATTCACGTGAGAGTTATTTAACCGGCAACGGAATGCCGACAGCTGCCCGTTTGGGTGTCCTGTGCGATCCCTCCTGACTCCCTGGATGTGCCCAATGCTGGGGTCCCCAACAGCAGAGTGCTCAGGTGCCTTGGGCCCCCTCACCTGTGCACTTTGCTGGGGATGGCTCAGGGAACTCAGCCGCCGAAGACCCGCCTCTAACCAGTGTTCGGTGGTAAACGCTTCTGAAATTCTACCCCTGAACACAGCGTGGGGTTAAAAATGTCAGCGCTGCAAGCATGGTCTGTGCCCAGCACGGGGCAAACACAGGTGCGGCGTGGCGTTTGGCAGGCCCCGCCCCGAGGCCGGCGCTGGATCTGCCCGAGCCGTCGGCCTTCAGGAGCTCTGGGCTGCTGCTGCCCACGCAGAGAAGACAAAGCCTCGATCAGAGGGGCAGTGACCCGGTACAGGGACAATCCCCTGCTAGAGGAGCTGGGGGCCGAGACAGCCTTTGCCCGGGAAGCAGGAATATCCTTTGGTTTCCCCTTAATTTCCTGGTAGAACCAGTGGCAGTCGTGGAGAAACCTCCAGGCACAAGCAAGCCACATTTTTTTTATCTTTAGCACCAGGAATGTTGACTTTGCCTGTTTCTGGTCACACCCAACTCCAAGGCAACCCACTGGTTTCCAGGAGTGGCTGGGACGGGCAACTAGCAGGGCGGGGTGAGGAGTGAAGGTGACCAAGTGGGGCAGTCACACTGCTCTCTAAGCACCAATGAACATTCCAGATTTCGTGACAATCCCCGATTCCGCCCACCTAGGAGCTGGGTGCCGGCTGCTCCTGGGAGAAGTTGGGCTCCCTGCCCCGGGGTCCCCTCACAGCCTGGGCACCTACCTGCCGCCAGGAGGCAGCGAGGGAGCCTTCTCATCAACTCATCCAGCCTGCTTGTTCCAACCAGGCGTTGGCCACGGGGAGGGGAGGTTCTCGAGACCTTTAATCAGCTGGGAATACGCACTCTCGTGCCGCTTGCTCCTGACAACCGGAGAGCTCCGGAACAGCTCCTCAGATAAAGACTGCGATTGCCTCAAGGCAGAGCTACAGCTCGGAGAACTCTGGTTCCGATGGAGGCAAGAGTTCTCAGTTCCCGAAAACCCCAGAGGAGAACCAGAGGCAGGTGTCGGAGCAGCCTCTCCTCACCTGGGCAGAGACTCCCCGCGTGGGTCAGGGCCCTCTTCCCCCGGGGTCTTAGCGCCCACCTGCAGACGACTGGGCCCTGAGCCGGGCAGGTGTGTGGGCACCTCGGTGGGCAGGGGTCTGTGGAGAAGGGAAGAGCCGAGCAGCCCCCACCCAGCTCCTGTCCCCTGTCCTGGGTATTGCACTTGTCCCAGAGAACCTGGAAACCTGGATTTGGGAGGAAAAATCTCACGGTTTTAGACCGTTTGCCACTAACCGAAAACGAAAATGTAATATCACACAAGCCACACAAAAGTGTCTGTGAGCTGGATCGAGCCACCAGGGCACCCTTCTAGCCCTAGTGGTCCTGCCTGAGCCGGGCAGAGGGCCTCACCTTGCCCCCCGCACCTCCTGTCGGCTGCACTCACCCCACACGGCCGTGCAGGGGCAGAACCCAGGAGCCTCCCAGACCTACCGAGTCACGATGGGCATCACAGCAAGACCCACGGCCACTTGTTTGCACATCGAACTCTGAGACACACTTGTCCCAAGCCCAGTAAGACCGAAGGATGGAGACCGGTGAACTCAACCCTCTCCCTTCTCCGGAACACGCCCAGACACGGGACACGGCGCCCTCCCTCCTGTTAAATCTCTCCCACCCAGACTCTGCACGCTAGAAACGGCCGCCCCTCGGAAGACAGTCTTTGAGACGGAACTGAGGGCTGTCACTCTGTCTCCTGCCTTGGAGTGGCTACTTCCACTGCTCCTGATGGGGAGCGAGAAGTAGGTTTCCAGAATATTCCTTCTCTGGCTTCCACTACTGCAGGGGGACTTTATACCCATGGACAGATGACTCCCAAGCCCACGCCACAGACAAAGGTCAGGTGGCCAGAATGAAGCCACTCGGCCGCAATCACCAGGAAGGGGCATCCCGGGAAGGTTTTCTTTGGAGATCGGCCTTCCATGAAGTTTCATGCCACCGACTCCAGACCCTGGAGAAGGCAAAACAGCACACTCGAGGGGGGATGTTTCATGGTGAGTTGTTCGGAACGGCTGGGAAATCGCCTCTTGGCGTCTGCAGGGCTAAGGCTCAGTTCTGCGTCCCCGACCCTCCCCAGATCCCCAGGCCTCCTGAGCAGAGACCCATCTATCAATAATTACGGAACACACAGCTTTGGGGACATTTCCCTTCCGTTTGCGACATTTACGGGTGTCAGTCTGAGCATAAATACAATTAGATTTGAGAGTTCTATTACAAAAGCCAATAAAGCGGGCCTCAGTAGAGATTCTAAAATTACTTAACTTTTCTTTAGAAAAATATTAAAACAGTATTATCACATCAATGGGAAGAAAAGACAGGAAGATAATAAAGTTATGTTAAACCTCCCTGTATTTACTCATGTGTGAAACAGTTATGTCTGGTCACATAATTGCAATGGTTCTGAGAAATATTTCATATTTTATAATGAACATTAAAAGAGTTTGTGGATCATTACTTTATATGAGTTCCAAAGTTATTACATAAAACCCAATAGGAATGGTTATAAATTATCGGATCCTCCGGCCTGGCCTTGGTAAACATAACATGAAGATGGAGATGTTTCAGCAGACAAGATTCATGAGAAGAGGTAAAATTCTCCCTGCATTTTAAAGGGGAAAAGAAGACCGGAGCACTTGTAATCAGCTCTTAACATTTTTTGTTTCTGTTTCAAAGAAATTCTATTGAAACACCAGCTTAAGCCACACACACAAAAAGCTTCCATTGGAACAAAAGAGAACCCGCCTTAGACACCGTCCTCATCCCTCCGTGTTTCATGACCCTATCTGTGGCCCCCAAGGTCACTGCGAAATTCTTGAACTTTTCAACACAGCATGGGTTTAAAATACTGTACTTAGCAGGCTGTTATGATCACCAACGATTATTTATTTTCAAAAGGAGATCCTCTCTTTGAAATCTGAAAATACAGCCTCTTTACAGAAACTGGAGAGTTGATAACATTCAGAGGAAGTTTTCTTTTTGGGTCTGCGAAATTGGTTGGCAGACAGCATTTTAATTAAAAACTATCATTATCATTTATGCATCGCAGTGAAGAATAAAATGGGTGCTATTCTATTTGCTTGTGCGTATTGTCTTTTTCTTTAAATCACGGCGTTATATTGCGTTCCGAAAAACATCACGCGTAGAGCTTCCTTCCCTCCCCCACCCCCCGGTTTCTGCTGCATGAAAGGGTTAAGTATCAGGAGAACAGCAGCTGGGTGGGCAAAGTTAAGGATCAGAGACAGCGAGGTCAAATCCTAAAACGCACAGCACCAAACTGGCCCTTTGGAGGTGCTGCGAATTGGGGAGCTCCCCCGTGAAACACGCAGGCAGCATTTGCTCCCCACTTTCAAGAAATGACAGTCCCCTCCCTCACCGATGCCCCAAACAGTCCCCGCTTCCTGCACCTGCAAAGCGAAGGTGGACACTGGCCTTCCTGACACCTGCCCGCCGGGAGGCTCCCGTACCTGCGGCTCCCGGTCCTACCCCGGGCTCTCCCCGTTTTCCGAAACAGCTGTTCGTGAGGCTTTCTCAGCAAACAGATGTCTTTTGGAGAATTTAAAGCTTCGAGTTGGAGGCCAGATTCTGACTGTACTTTGAATTATGTCTGCCTCGATCATTATGCAGTCATTCACATATATTTTAGACATCGATATTGCCTTGAAACGTTCCCGACTTCTCAACGCTATTTATAAGCCTCCCTTCTCTCCCTCGCTTCTGCTCTGACAGTTCGCTCCCACTTTCCGGAGCCATTCGCTGCGTGCATGTCATTTTAATAGATATTTTTTTTTACTGGGGAGGGGTTTGCTGTTTTATTCTAAAGGATTTCTCTCTGAACTGAACAAGGACCGACATTCCTGGGACGTTTACCACTCTCGGTCAACTGTCTGGGGGAAAGATTTACCAGTCTTCGTATTTTTAAAGACGAAACAATGTCCTATGTTGTCTCTTTCCACAGACAGCAAGTTTTGCCAACAACAGAAGAAAGATGATAAAGACTCCAACTTACAACGTGGGAGAAAAATCTCTCCTTGTGTATTTACAGAAATGCGACTTCGGCTAAAATCTGAGGTTTTGATATAATGTAAATCTGCAGGTGGAAAAAAAAAAAAAAACCTCAAGCAAAGTGTAAACACACACACACACAAAAACACGCAGATGTTTTCGGGACTTAAAGGGGGACAGAAAGAGGGTTAGAAATCTTCTGGGGTGTTTCAGCATATTTAGCATTCGGCGAAGTTCAGGAAAACCGTCGTGGGACCCTCAGAACTTCACACCGTGAACCAAGCCGGCTAATTAGATTCAAGGGCTGTGTTCTTACTTCCAAACCGGGTCAGGGGCTCTATCCGCTGACACTAATCTATTGATCATCTTGCCCTTGTTTGCAGATCATCCCTCTGAAGCGTTTTCGCGGCGGCCTCTAGGTGGTGCTGACACCGCGTAGCTTCGGCGTTTCGGCACAATGAAAACATTAATTTGCTATGAGATAATTTTTGACGTAAATGTAAAATGGTGCCCATTCGAACTCAGTAATGAAGCATGGTGCATTTTTGCAGCTCCTAATTTGACTAGTTAAATGACTTCATTACGTGTCTAACAGACAGAAGCAAATAATTTCTGGTCAGTTGATGTTCACTTATCCGTATCATTTTGCCCTGAAAATAAAGTCTCTAATCTACAATTCCTTTGTCTTTGTTTTTTTTTTTTTTTTTGATAAGATTACTAAAGCAAATATACTTAAATAATTCAGGTTAAACCAGTACAAACTAACAATTCCAATGTCAGAGAGCACGGGAAAATCAAATACGTGTTAATAGGGGAGGCGGGACACTGGACTGCCCCTCCCAAATTACTCAAACCCTTGCCCCTGCTGCTAGCCCTGGGTGGGCTAGGATGAGTCTCAGGCTTCCAAAAAAACAAGTGTCCATCTTTCAAGTTCAGTCTTTCTGTGGCCAAAAAGGGGGCTGCTGGCTGTTCCCTTCCCCTTCTCGCTCCGCCACGTAACTTTGAGGATGTTTGGGAAATTTTCAGCAGGATGCATCACACTATAGCAAAAAAGGCTGCTTTAATAAATATCAAGTGATGAATAATTTTGCCCAAAGGGGAAAAAATGGTTAATATTGAATCTTAATGTTCCTCATCTAAATGCTTTTTTCTTCCTGCTAAAAACAAGTTTAGAATTAAAGCGTATCAGTTTACACATATTGCATGCATATTAGCGAGACACAGCTGTGTATGTCCCCCTCTTAAGAGCCATATGATTAAGTTATGGGGTATCATATAATCCAAACTCTCTTTCTATTGGTCACCTTTCGCAGACAAAAGCTTTTTAGTTTTAGGTCTATTAAATGACAGAATGTCCGACTCTGTAAATGTGTAAGTAATTATTATGAAGCACCTGTGACTCTTAGTTTTTGCTTACCGCGTCCATCTATGAATTGCTTTTGGAACGGTGCTCGGAGGAGGACAGTGGCCTGCGCTCCCGGTCTGGGGCAGCTGCCGGTGGCTCAGTGGGGTGGATCATAACTCTGGGTCCCGGGTCTCGGGATCTTGGTGAACTATGGAATTACAAGCCCCGGCCGTCCCATCCCGTAACCCTGAGGTGAAGAGACAATGGTCTCTTTCGGTGGAGAAACATCGGTCGAGGGTGAAGAAGAAACCCCCAAGTTCCGAGGGAGCCCTGGGCGCACCCGCTTTCATCACTGTCTTTGGACAGTATCATCACCTAGGTCTGCACCGAGCAACTGGTTTTAAGAAGACAACATGGGAACCGAAAGAACCAGTTTAAATGATCTTTGTTTTCCCCCAAAGTAACATGCTCTCTGACCCAATTAAATGCACTTTTTAAAAACGGATGCAAGTGTGTGTATACTCTGTCTTTATTAAGCTTTTAAAATTTCAAATCTCTCCGTGTGTGCAAATGTCAGCCATTTCCATGTTAGGGAGGAGGGACGGGGAACACAGACTGTGCCTTTTGATGTGAAATAATGTCAAAAGGACTATTGATGACTCATATTTGGTTGACATTTTTGGCCGATGTCGTTTCTGCAACTTGATCTGGGAATGTTGGTCTCCTGCACGAGGCCAGTAGCTCGCACTGGAAGGACTGGCACTCTTGCCCTCTGCCACCCCAGCCCAACAGCCGCCGTGATGGCCATCAGGGCCAGGCTCTTTGGTGTTATGTCCAGTGGCCTGTGGGTTTATGGGAAGGATTTCGCCTTTTGATTTGGTGTAGAATTTGCAACCCGAGAGTGATGTTTCAGCACACAGATCTGGGCTGTGCCAGAAAAGGAAATGAGCCAAGCTGGGAAGCAGCGGGGAATCTAAGGAGACTTCCACGAGGCCTGGGATGGGGGCTCAAACCTCTGCCCGCAGCCCACTCCCTTGATGGGGCACCTGCTGCTACACGCATGGGAAAGCCACCAGGTGTTCACCTGCCACTTGGGGCCACCCTTTAGTCTGTGCCCTGGGAAGAGAGGTGGAAAGAAAGCAAAGCCCGTTCAAAGATGAGCCCACAGCACAGCCCAAAGGTGAGTGAGTCTCAGCAGAACAGACAGACATCCACGGGGCACCAGGAACATCAGAGACATTGCACAGAATGAAAGCAAAGAGAACTTCCAGGCTGACGCTGACTTCAGATGAAAGATTTCCAAAATGGCATGAGGGAAACTTTACAACTCCCTAATACCCAATGCGGGAGCCGGGTTCTTCTCGTCCTGGTTGTCAGGGAGGTCTCAGGACTGCACGCTGCTTCCCTCAGAATAGCTGAGGACATCAAAACAGCTCCGCTACCCAAGGGCCAGAACTCCCCGCCCTGAGTTAAAAGCTGGCCGGAGCCGCTATCAGCCCTTCGGAAAGGAAACCCCAGCTTGTGGATTCAGGGCTTAGCAAGGAGGTGCCAGAACTGGGTTTGCAGTGGTTTTTCTTAAAATATAAGAAGGCATGGAGCATGGTTTATTGGAATAACGAGTGATGACATTTAAAAAAAAAAAAAAGGAAAAATAAATTATTTGCTTTCATGTCCGTAAAGGGAAGACGAGAGCAGATGCCAGCAGCAGACGAGCGTTTCCCGAGGAGAGGGAAGTATTTCCGAAGGAAATCGGCATCGCAGCGGAACAGGTGAGAAAGGAATTAGAGCGTCTGAAGACAGATGACTCCGGGAGCAGATGGGAACCATCTTAGAACGTGCGCAGGAGGAGGCAGGAAGCAGGGAGAAGATTAGCAAACACCTTCCAGAAACGTCCTGGGAGCCGGGAGGAGCGGCGTGGACGAGAGCCCTTATGCAACACCTACGTTAAATAATGACCCCGAGGGAGATAAAGGAAATCAGACACCGGTAAGCTCGACTCGAGCCGCGGGGAAGAGATTGGAGACACCAATCAGGACCGAAATGGGGAAAGTTATGATTTAATTAAAGATATTCAGCACGGATTCACAAAAGGGAGATCATACGTAACAAAACTCATAGGATATTCTGAAAAAGTAACAAAAAGGAATTGAAGATGGAAACCAGGGGTATAACTTACCGGGACTTTAAGAAAGCTTTTGATGCGCCGCCTCGCAACAGACTCATCTGCGGCGGTGGGGGGTTCGGGGGTGAGGGTGGCGGGGGGGTGGCGGGGAAGGAATGAGGAGTCGTCCGGACCACGGGCACTTGTGAGCATCGGGACGAGGAGATTAGGATAAAGGAAGAAGACTGACTGCTGGAATTTCTCGAGACCTGAGTTTTTTTTTTTTTCGTTAGTTTTTTTAAACATAGTGCATCAGTAGTCTTGCTCGGGAAATGTGCCCAGATGGGATGAAATTCTCCTACAAGTGCAATGTCAGAGGGCAGGTGCAGTGAATGGGACAAGGACGATGACATTGGAAGGATTTATTGAACCCTGGCGGATACACGACCGCCCCCAAAATACAATGAGACTGTGTGTGACCAGATAGGGGCCATGGCCACGGGTCGCCATTGGAATAATTAACAGGAATAAATATGGAGACTAGAACTAGAAGGACAAAGGCTCTGTGATCTGGACAGCACACAATTAGCAGCCGAGCCCACGGATGGACTAAGTCACACATCCACACGCGTGTGCCGACAGCCTCGCACGGAAGCATGCACATGCCCCCTCACACACACATTCACACATGACGTAGGGACGATCACAAACACACCCTCTCACACATTTGCACCATCAACAAGTGTGTGCATGTAGTCGTGAACATGTGTGTAAAGGCTCACGAGAACACGCGTGCCCAGGCTCACGGCTCCTTCCCCGGAGGCGGCTCTGCAACTCACAGGTGGAAGTTTCGGTTGTACACAGTAGGACAACACACTGTTTTCTACCAGGACAATTTGGGAGGCATGTTAGGAGGGGGAAAGGCCCCTTAGTCACATTGCAGCAATAATAGAGGCCACAGGAGTGAAAGCGGAAGCAGAGGAACCAGGGACACAAAAAGACCTTTGTTACCAGAAGCCAAACCAGATCTGAATGCCGCCTCTGAAAACACAATGGCGGCCATCCCCGGAGGGGCCTGACTCTCCCACCCGGGGCCAGAGCCACAGATGCGGTAGCAGAAGCCTGAGGATGATGACCCAGATCTGGAACCTGCCGTCCTCAGGGATCTGACCCAAAGCCGACCCAATGGAAAGCCATGCTGGAGGCAGGCACAGAGAACTATCTAGAAATGAGGACCTGGTGTGCGCCGAACAAATGCTTTTGTGTTCTTAGGAGCACGGGAAGGATGTCTAGCGTCAGAATCGTGACCCAAGGAGTAAGAACACGTGTGTACGTTGATAGCTCCATGCTGCAGGGCGGTCACCGTCATCCAGGTGGGCTGCAGCCATGGACAGACCCCTCTCTGTCATCTCTGGGGTTCTGCGCCAAAATCCCTTTGCTACTTAGGAAGTTGCGCTAAGCCCATGGAGAAGACATAGATATAGACAGAGTCTAACACACGAGCATTAGAATAATTTAAACTTCGTTTACCTTTTACGTCGCTCCTTAGTATTCACATATGACTTGGACAATATCCATATGTGAAAGGTCATTGAGGATGAAAAGGTGCAGAATGAAGGGGACAGGTCCTCTTCACTGAGAGGGACCCGAGTGTTGCCCGGCGGTCACCTCCCGCAACGCAGAGGACCCGAGGCATGGACTGATTCCCAAATAAAAAGTGTTTAAAACAAAACACCCACTGTAAAGTCCGTCTCCATTTTTACAGTTTTAACTTTGGAGATATACACACCTTAAATCCAACAGTTATGAATTCATACTCGGAGATTATAAAACAGGAATGAAAGACAGAGGGAAATTTTTAAACATTTTTAAAAAAGAGAGGAACGGCCAAGCACAGCAGATCAGAACCCCGCCCCGGGCCTGCCTCGGACCCATCTCCCAGAGACAACTGAAGACAAGCGCTTCTTGAAAACGTAAAGTCAAACCACAGGCCTCACTTGTGTCTGTGGCTCCACGGCTATTTTCTACACTCGTTTCTAAGGCTCTCACCATCACACAGGTGACTTTCACAACACTTGGGATTTACGGGAAAAGGCGTGCAACAAAGACCAAAAAACAAACCAAAACAAAAAAAGAGAAACCAAACAAACTTGTCTTTCAGCTTGGTCTCTTCTGTCACTTTCCCCACCCAGTTTTTCATTCAAATTCAATTTGGGAATTTCTACTTTGTCTTCTAAAGCAAAGATCTTTTCAATATCCTGGAGCCAACTCCAGCATGGCCTAAAGCAGTATTCAGTAGGGAAGCAGAGAGTTAACTGCAGGGGCTTTAAGCCCTCCCTAACCCCCATCGTCCAGCCAAAGTGACCCTAAATAAACAGACCCTTTAAGTGAAAACTCACCTCCCGCCTCCTCCCTCTACACAGGTTCTTCCCCAAAGACCCCCTCCCTCCAGAGATTGCCGTGCAGCAACCGGCAGCCCCCCCAAGAGTGGAATAAGGCTCCGTGAAGGAAAACAAAGGGTTAAAAAGTACCTGTCCGGCATGTCTCTGGAAATCAGTCATTGTGAGTCATCTGTCAGTAAGACAAAATTAATTACTACGTGGAAAATGAAGAAATCAATGTAAATTAAACACTGCATACATGGTATAAAAGTTTAGGACTAATTGATTGTTAAATAATTAACTGTTACACATATAAATTTTCAATAAGCCCCAGCAGGGACGTGACTTCATGGGACTCCTTCCAAATCTTCCCCAAGTCAAGTTTAGGTCTCGGAAGTGTTTTTCCCACACCCGCCTCCAGTTAAGTTTGGAGATTTGAGCAACCCCCTAACAAATAACAGTAACTTGCAAAGTTCAGTGACGTTTTAGCAGAGTTTTCAGCATCCAAGGCTGGTACAAAGAACACATCCTCAGCGGAAAGGTTAGATGAAGAACTCAGCAGGAGAAGACGCACCGGCTGCCGCGGGACCCCCAAGAATTTGGGAAATGATGCTACCGAGAGCAAATATTTTACTAATTTATGCAAAGCTGGATTTACTTATGGAATCAACTCGGTCATTCTAAATACTTTAAACGCGGCCGTGATTTAAGGTGTGACTTTTGCTCTGTGCTGAATTTCTAAGGTCCAGCCCCCTGCCTTTTCTTGGTGCTGACATGAACGGGTAAAAGAAAGTCCCAGCGCTGACGCTACCGCAACTCACACACCTCGGTCCTGTCCCCTGGGGAGCTGGGCTGTTACCCTCCACCCAGCCTCTCTCACCCGGGAGCTCAGGACAAAGAGACCCAAGTCGGCTGACATCTGATCCGCCAGGCAAGGACTCAAAGGCAGCATTGGCCGAGTCGTCCGTCTCACCCTCAGACAAAGCCCTTTGCGTGGAACACCGCGTGAACACTCTCCAGAGCAATGCTTCCTCCTTTCTCAGCGGGATCTGTTCTGTTGCTGGAGTTGGGGAACCTCCCGCAGACACCTCTGATGATCAAAGTTTCCTTCTGAAACGTCAGCCGCCTCTCTGCAGTGAGAGCCCCAGGATCTCAGACCTTGAGTTCTCCCGGGTCTCCCGGACCCTCTACCTTCGAATCAGCCGACACATTTCAGCCTCTTCTGAAGCCTACGGGGGTATTTCCTCCTTCAATTTGCTGGTCCCGGCAGTGACCTTATCACTGGGACTCCCTTGGAAGGCACACGTCATCGGCTGTCCACCAGGCATGCAGGACAGACATCCTGCCCTCAAGGGAGGATTGAATGGAAGAACTTTCTCCCACCAAGACCCTCAAACTCTGTGGCTGAAATGGACCCCGAGTGTCCTCCAAGTGCCTTTGCAAAAATCAATATACAAAATAAAAGATTTCCGATACACAATTTGTAAAATTAAGGAGTTGAAGATTACTTAGGAGAGGATGATTTGCAATGCAAACGAACTTTCTGATTTATAGAGTCACCACGGGGTTCCTTGCATGAGTCAATCTATAATAGGATTCAGCTCGCAGTGTATCTAAAATAGGATTTGGTTGCCAAAACTTGACACGCGCACCCCACCAGAGACAGCCCCCACCGGTACAGCCACTGCGGAGCGAGGTACCCAGCAAATTTTGCCTTACTTTCTTCTCGAAAGGTTTTCTGCAAGTGCATCAAAGTCTCATGACACTGGTCTTCCTTGGTCCCTGGCCTTGGCTTTCCCGCCTTCACCCAGCCCCTCACACACCTTCTTGGACTTGCTCCCCCTCGGGGTCCTCTGGGTCCCTTGACGTTCAGGTAGGAGTTGGATCTCAGCCAAGAGAAATGGCCCAGTTCCAGTCTGGCACCGTATCTGAGATCTGTTGGGAAGTGACTTCCCCTTTGAGGGGTAAAGTCAAGACTTAAAATTAAGTTCAGGAGCATTTAAATACTCAATTACCATGATGCAGTAATTCTGTTCCTGGTAATCTGCCCCAGAGAGTCGCTCTAAGGTGTTGGGGTGGGAGGGGGACCGAGAGGGGCGGCCTGTCTGTTCAAAGACATCCCCCTGCATTATGTCCCTAATAATAAAAAATTAGAAACAACCTAAATATTGAAGAATAAGAGAAATAACTCTATAATCCCAAATAGGATATTTTAGTATAGTCACAAATTGATACATGGAAGGAGTATTGACAACATAAGAAAATTTTCATACTGCACATATATGTTACATGTATGTGACATGCAGAAATCATATGTAGAGTAAGATTATACTTTCAGAAAAGAGAGGCCCAGGAAGAAGCCTGAAAGGAAATAAACCAAAACTGTAGCAGTCTTCACGTAGTAAGCAATGGCTGGAAGTTTTTTCTCCTATTTTTTCTTAAATAATTAAAAAGGAAAAAGTAAAATTCGATTTAATTCAAAATAACACATGTTGATTTCTTTTTTTTTGAAAAGAAAAATATATCGGGTTAAAAGTAGCGAATGAAAAGTAAGCTTCCATTAACTTCACTACTTTTTGTGAAAAAGTAAAATCTCTATTAATGCCAAAGATTTTATCTCACGAACGTGATAAAAGTCTTTGTTTAAATATTTTATACTTGAAATGTTATAAGGTCCTAGCTACCAATCCAGAGATAACTAAGCCAGGCAGAAGCAGGGACGAGAGGGTCACATAGGTGGGAATGTGTGTGGCTTCATAGGGTTGTAACGTCTCCATGGCGTTCTCTATCTATGTCCCAGATAGAGCTCCGTGCCCAACCTGCCCAAGCCTGGCACAGGGTCTCGTATAAAGCAATATCTCAATAAATACTGCATAAGAAATGAGCGTTCTTTGACACTCATTGCGTCCCAATCTCTGTGCAATTCTAAGCTTTCCCGGAATAATGGCCAATGCTACCATTTCTCCATGTTCCCATACAGAGAGCCTGCAGAGAGGAATTTCGAGAGCTTCCTGTACAATCACCGGGTCAGCAGACCTCCCTGCCATGCAGACTGCTGGAGCTGTGCAGTGGGGAAGCCCCAGGGATCTTGGCCCTGACTCTCTGCCTGGGCGTAATCTCGTGATGCCTCCATTTGCCAACCCTTAGAATTGAGGAAATAATCTTATTCTCCAGGACTTTTGGTGCGCTGAGTCAGAAGGAAGGAAGTACGTCTTCTTTCAAAGGCTGAAAGAGCGCTGATTGCCAAACAGGAAAAAAAAAAAGTCTGGTTTCAGTTCATGAAGATGTTATTTCACTGCTACTTCTGGCTACGGCAAGGTGGCTCGCACCAAATCAACGGTCCTATTGAGAACGGCTAGAAAAGCTGCACTAAAGAAAGTGTGTGTGTACAAATCCTCGTAAGGCATACGAGGGTTATCAAAGAGGCCGGGACTTGAGGGGCTGAGGTTCTAAAAAGGAAGGAGCATGTTTTCGAGAACTGAACCTGTTTTCGACTTTGCTCTTCCCCTTGAAGAAGTTGTGAACTTACAGGGGAGATGCTGAGAGGTGAAGCAGAGATTTCCGCAAGTCCAAGGGCTCAAGGAGATGAAAATTAGGATCTAGGGCCTGGCAAGGGAGAGGTTCCCTGGTAAGTACCCCACACTTTCGGTGGAGACCCCTGAAGGGATAGAGTTGGGAGTAAGAGCAGAGAGCAAATAAACCATTAACATCTGCTCAATTTCTGACAGACTTCAGGTGATCAATCTAGCATCATCGTCTAGAGCTGTGCTGTCTGCTCAGGCAGCCACGGGCCCCACGTGGCTGCTGGACACTCGGGATGTGGCTTTCTCAGAACTGAAAAGTGCTTTGAATATAAAATACTCACTGAATTTCCAAGACTTAGTACAGAAAACGTATGTAAAATATCTAACTAATAATCTTTGATATTGGTTACATGTTCAGATGGTAATACTTTGGGCATACTAGATTAAATAAAGTAAAATACGTGGTTAAAAATAATTTACCGATTTCTCTACACTTATTTAATGTGCTACTACACAATTTAAGACAGTATGTGTTGTGGCTCATGTTATATTCCTATTTGGCAGTTCTGATCTAGAATGAAAAATGACCTTTAAAATCGTTCACGATGTCTGACATTTGATAAAAGAAAATTACCAGGCGCACCAGGAAATAAGACCAAATGAACAAAAACAGAGATAGAAAATCAGGCAAGAGTTAATATACACAGACCCATAGAAGTTACAAATATTGAGTTATAGAGTTATAGACTTTATAGATTTTAAAATAACTATGACGAATACATTTAAGAAAATATATGACCAAATGGAGAATTTAGGTAGAAAATTCTAACCTCTCAACAAAATCAACTGGAAATTCTGAAATTAAGAATATCATATCTGAAATTAAGAACGAGGTAGCTTTCACACACCAGAAGGAAGAGTTAACTGGAAAAGGATTCCATTTGCTCTGTGTACCAATGTGTCCTGCTCTTGACCCTAAAGATATATAAAGTTTTGCAATTGTGCTAATTTGGCCCATGGCTACTTCATAAGCCCCGTAGGAGACCACAAGTTCTCCTGCCCAGAAAGTCAGAGGACTAAGCAAGATTAGATGTTAAGATCATAAAGTTCCTCATAACAGGTGCAGGCGACAGGCAAAAGCAGAACCGAGGTCTGGTTCAGGGTCTGGACGTTAGACAGCACCAGCCACATGGGTCAGGGCTCTCTGGCCTTGCATCACATGTGACCTTAGCTGTCTCCAGAGATAAGGGTCAGTGTCAACACAGGAGCTGTAGCTGGCACAAGGTTGTCTGATACAAACGGGAACATTCTGGAAAGAGCCTTCGGAGCTGGTAAGGGCTACTTCTGGGTCCACAGGGAAGCCACGAGGATGTTTTGGTTGTGCCGCGATGTCCCAAGTACCCAAAGGAAAAGCCAAAGACAGAGCGAAGAGGCCACATACTTTGTGCACACAACCCTGGCCTTGCACAAAACCCTTGGGAACACCTTGTTGCCCCTGTCTAAGCCTTGCCATAAAAAAGGATACGGCCTTTCTCGGAATGAGAGGCAACTGGTTCAATCAATTTTTACATCCCAGAAAGGTCATCGTAAGTGGAAAACTAATAAACTCCGCTCTCACCAAGGACCTAAAAGGAGAAAAGGGGACGGATAGTCTAGAAAAAGAGATTTGGGTTTGGATTCAAAGAAGAGCTTCGTGTTAATCGCGAGTAACAGGATGTGAAAAATATGTTTCCGTTGCTCTTCAGCTGAAAGCTCCAAAAGGACCAGCACACAATGAAAGGGACGAGCGCTTGCTTCACCCAAATTGAGATGCGGGACCGGGGAAGAGGTGTCTGCAGCCCTGTGTCAGGATCCAATTCGATGCTAAAGGAAGATTGAATTTGGAAAGTCAGACAGCCGCCAAAGAGAGGATTTCTTTGCAAAGAGCTGGTGGTTGTGCTGTGATCACCAGCCCTCCTTCTGTCGGGGGGGACAGGGGTTGTTTCCTCCACTCTGAGCCCAGCGAATGAAGCCTCCAATAGAGCCCATCCCATGTCCCTCGGCAACAGTGGGACCCAGGTCTGGAAGTCAAAAGGCCCGTGGCTACTCTGGTGGCGGGTTGAGAGGAGCAGCTGTCTGGGTGGGGAGCGGCTCCATTTCCAGCCTGTTGAAGCAGATGAAAAGCGTTTCCCGGGGCCAGGATGTGGGGCTCCCCTGCATGAAACCGCTTTGCCCAAGAGTCTGCCTAGAAGGACCAAACAACCCCAACAGGAAGAGACTGACTGGATGCTTACTACTGAACGCAGTGTCGGAGGGGCTAGCGGCCAACCGCCAGCACCCAGCCAGAGGGGACGTTCCCTCAAACCGTACGTGGCAGAGCCCCCTGGGAGAGCCCCCAGGAACTCCGGAGAGCACCCGGCACGGGGGAAAACACCTGCTGTGGCTGTATTTCCAGTCCTGACTTCTCCTCCCTCGGCAGGCTCCATGTGAACCCGGGGCGGCCAGAATGCACGGGTCAAGGGGAAACACAAGGCAGGGACGAGAGGAGACCCCGCCGCCCCCACCCCAGGCCTGATGCGGGTTGGAGCTCCGGAAGAAGCTTCCACTCTAAATGAAGTTGGGAGTTTTGACTATTCCACGTTTTCACGACCAAAATGAGGCTCTGCTATGACTCCAAGGCACGTAAGGACCCTGAATTATTCGAAAGTGACCCCAAGAATGCTGTGGGACCACTCCTAGGTTTCACCTTAAATGGGTGGAGGGAACCAACCGCGCAAGATGGGTTTGCACCGGGAGAAAGAACAATGTTGGTTTTTGCCTCCGCCCTGAGGACTGTCTTCTTTAGATGTAAAGACAATAAACAAAGCATCGGGAAGGACGGAGGAAGCAAGGAGCTTGAAGAACGCGTGGAATCATCTTCCTTTAACAAGCAAGGCGTTCCGACTCCTTCGTTTCATCCACGGAGAAACGGGGCCCAGCCGGGAGGAATCCTACACTCGGCCCGGTGGAGCCGGGAGGGACATCTGGTCTGCAGCCCGCCCCGCCGCACCCGTGGGGGAAACAGCAGACCCGGCCGATGACTGTCTCGCTTCCCCCCGTCTGTGTAGGGCCCAGAGCATCTCGTTTCCTTTATTACTAAAATGCCGGTGGTCAGGCCAGATAAGAAAAGCCGACTCCTACTAGACGCTCACCATTCTGGACGGCCGGCTGCCGTTTCGAAGGGGGCACCTGGGTGAGCAAATGTACCTCTCGGCTGGGCTTATCATTGATGCATTCTCTCCAGAGACCCTTCTGGAAATGTCGCAGCCAATGGCATCTTGCACAGTGACCTAGCAGGCCCCGGAAGCGCCGCACCCATCATCTGGGGTGCCCGGGGAGGCTGCCGCCCCTCAGCCAGCGAGCGCCACATGGCAAGGAGCTGGGCTTCCAGCAGGCAGCAGAGGAGGTAAGCTCTCCCCGCGGTGTCCTGCTGGGTTTGCAAACCCCATCCAAGAGGCAGCGTATGGAAGCGTGCACGGATCTGCTGCCGCGCGATGAAACGGTAACGGGAGGCGGCCCGGAACTCCTCTTCACGCAGCCACCAACGGATGCCGTCCGCGAGGAGGGCAGCTGCTCCTCCAATCTGCCCTGCTCTTCAAGTCAACGCTCTCTGCAGACCGACACCTCCCCCAGGCACGCCCGGGAGCTCTCGCTGCCTTCAGAGAACCCCCTGCACTTTAGATGCACCCCTGCGCCCCGTGGGCGCTCCTCGGATCCACGCGGGTGGCAGAGGAGAGGCTCCCGGGAAGGCCGGCTCAGGCGCAGGCAGGGAGCCACCTTGGAGGGCAGTTGTACCTGTGCCCAGCTCCGCAAACCGCACACTCTCCCTCTTTGTGAAGACGATAATAAACACAAAGGAACAACGGCAGCAACAACAGAATCCAAATAGACGATAAGCTCTGAAAAGAGCAGGGTTGGACTGTCATCTTTTCCAGGTACCTGTTCGCCACGACGGACAGCCGGTGCCAGCGCTGAACCGTCTCCAGTACACGCCATATGCCTGTTTCTCTACTCAGCGTTGTCTGGGACGGGAATCCTTCCGAGAATGGAGCTCCCTGCATGTTTGGCCAGCCAGACAGGGACATCGGCCGGATGTGTGCAGGGACAGTGTGTCCCCAAACACGTGCACACGCACCCACACGCGGCTTTCTTCTCTCCCAGATGGTTTGTGACTTTACTCATCACTTGTTTTTTGTATGTACAGTAACCGAATTGAAATGAGCTCTGTGCTAGGAAAACAGAGCAAGCTAAGGCTGCCTTGGCCGTCCTTTTGGTCAACTGGTCCAGCTGAAATTTTGGCCGAGGGTTTAGCCGGACACCACACAGGCACCCAGGTACCCGTGATCTGCTCACAGGTCCGACTGGCCCAGAAGGTGGTCCGGAGATGCAGCGATAATAAACCGCACTCCCAAGGTGCAAACCCCATCCTCTTTCTGGTTGGATTGTCTGAGTTTGTAACCGGGGCCAGCCCTCGGTCCTGGCCTCATTCGCACGTGTGGACGCAACATTCCCCGGCGTTAAGTTGCAGCCAGGAGCAAACGCAGGCACACGGGAAATCAATGGTGTGTTATCATCTCAGGGTTTCAGGTCATGCCGCTGTCAGCAGAGGCCGTGGTTGGCTATGGCGTGTGGCAGACACTCCCTCCACCGTGCCCTTGAAGGACACTCTGACCGGGGTGTGGTGGACACCGGCTGACACCCAGGAAACGGCCCCCTCATTTCTTCTAGAAACTGGAAGCGTGGCAAGAACCTCTCCAGGGCGATCGCTTTTCCTGACTGGTATCGTAAGCTTGTCAAGTTCTTAGCCAGAGCGTTCCAAGGCAAGTTTGGGAGAAGCATATGGTGCTTGCCCATTCCATATGACTGGCTGAGCGTCGACCACTACTGTTGATACAATATATCACTTTTTTCTCAATATTATGACAGCGTTTGTCAATGAAAATTAAATCACTGTCAAACGTATCCTGCTAACTTACGGCACAGCCGTCGGAGAAAGCCAGCACCGCGCCTTCAGCCAACGGGACCTTGTCTTTATGCTTAACCAAGAGGCAGGAGAGAAAGACATTTGGGACTTGAATGCCAGTAGGGATGGCCTGCCAAGCTAGCACAAGGATGTGGCAGAAATGATCCTCCTGCAGCCTAGGGAGGGGGAGCGTGCGGGTTGGGGGCGAGGGGGGTGTGTCAGTTCCGGCACACGCTCAGTACACGCAATACCGCATGCACCACGTGTGACATGCATGGGCATGTTAAAAGAACAAGATTATGTCTTTAAAATCAAAGATCCTTGGGGTGTGTTTAAAATATAATATTATTTGCACAACACAGGAGGAATTGAGAACGTTATGTTAAGTGGGATAAGCCAAGCACAAAAAACCAAATACTGCATGTTCTCGCTTATACGTGGAACCTACCGCTGAACTCACAGAAGCAGAAAGTGGAATAGAGGTTCCCAGAGGCTGGGGCGGGGGGGGACCAGAGACACGACAGTCCGAGGGTACGAAGCCTCGGTTAGACAGGAGGATTCAATTTGGATTTTTTTAGATCGCTTGCGCAAGCGTGGTGAATATAGCCAATAATTGCATTTAGTATATTTCAATATTGCAAAGAGAGTAAATTTCTAATGTTCTCATCCAAAAACCGGTAAATATTTGCGGTGATAGATAAATTCATTGGCTTAATTCAATTTTTCCGCATTGTGTTTAAAAATCCTGACGCTACTTTGCACCCCATAAATGTACACAACTATAATCTGTCGATATATAAGAAAAATAAATGAACTCTAACGCTGACCTACTCGAGCGATCGTATGGGAACATTTAAAAGCTAGATTATATCTGACACGACTTTCAGCTTCTTCTATACCTTTGAACAACCTCAGCTTTCACTCCGGTATCTAAGATCGAAACCCTGGCGGTTGTATTTTTCCCGCTAAGGAAGGGTATTAATTATGAGATTTTGAAAGTTCCAAAGGACTTAACAGTAACATCTACTATTTTCCTGTTTGATTACCTTATCGCAAAGTGTTTGGAAGCTAAAGGATGGCTAGGAAGCAGGTACGTCGTGGGCCAATCACCCAGGAATTTGGGATTCTACAGTCCTCTTCCTTCTCCGCCACCTCTCAACTCAATTCAGTCTTTCACGTCATCTAGGGAAGGTCCCCTGGGACCGACAATCTGACGGAGCCGGTTTGGGATTTTGGCTTCTTTACGTTTCATCTGCATCTTTCAAGACAAAATTTCTCATGCATCTCAGCACGCCGCAACTCCAGCCACATCAAACTGATCGTCACGATTAGCACCGACCAGCCTTACTGGGAGAGGTGGAAACACATAGATCGGGGCCTGGGGGGTGGGGGACTTCTGATTTTTATAGAATTGTGTCTTTGTGTTTGTTTAGGCAAGAACATTCTAGAGTAATGTCCACGGCCGATGCAAAAAGAGAAGCAGAAAATACAACCCAGCACATAGTAGGACAACACCTTCATCTTTAAGAGCACACCAAGAAATTAAAAATAAGACCAAAAAAAAGAGACTGCTTCCAATATACTATTACTCACAGTTTCAGACGGGGCCCCGTTCCCTCCTCTGTGAGAAGACGCCCACCTTGGATCTCCTCCAGAACTGTGAGTGCCACGGCCCTGGGCTCTGGTGGCCACGAGGACAGCCTCCCCTGTGGGCTTAGGAAGTGGCACATGGGGCTGTGTCTCACAAGACTGAAAATCAAACAAAAGCTCCTCTTCTTGCAGGGAGTCCCCAGCTAGCAGCTGAGTCCTCGGTGGCTCAGAAAATGCAATGGGCTGTCCCTTGGGGAAAACTGCCCCACATTAATCCCTGAGTTCCCTCCTATGTGTGCTTAAGCCAAAGCAAAGAATGTGTCTGACAATACAGACACCTACATTGTCCTCCAAGACACCTGGTTGGAACAGACGAAGGAAGCAGCTTCGGGAGCAGGTCGTGAGCCTTCTCACCGGTGGCCCAGAGAACCAACCCCCGCAGAGCCACTGTTCCCTCGGGGCCCGCAGTGGCATTGGGAACAGTTCACTCTTTCTTAAATAACACTGGGGACAGAAAACTGATGGGCGTTTCTCCTTTACGGCAGGATCAAAATGTCTGAGACCGGCTCCACCCAGCTGGGCAAAGAGAACATCAAAGAACGATCTTCTCTCCTCTCTCACAAGCCCCAGCTACTTCCTGGAGACAGGTCCCTGGGCACTGGCAGGAGGGAAGAGCCAGGTCCGGAGACTAGGCCAGCCTCGGGCCGCAGGACCTCGGCTCAGCCGTAGTGAATTCCCGGTGCCAGCAGTCGGATTTTCATCCCCAAACCGTTCTCCCCAACACAAAGAGGGGCAGTCTGGCCGCGTAACAAAAGCCAGCGTGGGTGGCAAGGTGACTGCTCGTTTCAGCTTGGATGCTCCGGTGTGGGGCCTGCACCTGAATACCAGATGCTTCAGCAGATGGCCAGGGAGGGGAGGGCCGGCTCCCGGTTGCTTCCGAGGGGCTGTAGGAGAACCGATCCAGACAGCCGGCCGGGAGTGCCCGGCCGCCCGGCCCAGCCTCTGCTCCCGGAGCCCTTGCAGGATGGAGCCCGGAGCCTCCAGTTCCAAGGAGGCTTCCAAACACGCACAGGCGCACTCGGTGAGCAGCCCAAATAAGGCGTGAGGCTGGCCAGCCGGCATTCTTTTGTCCACAGACTCTTTCAGGACTTCTCCTCTGGACAGCCTCTGGAGCAGCCCGGTCTGCCTCTGCTACCCGATCCAGAAGGTCTCAATAATGTGATTCACTTCCAAATTAATTTTTCAGCAAGGCGCTGGGTGGGCAAGGAAAAGGAGCCTCCCCAGTGGTGCCCGCCGGCCTAACCTGCAGCCCCGGGTGGGTGGGTGCTTCTGCCGACCTCGGCCCCCCGGTGGGTCCTGACGATGACCCAGCCCATGTCTGGGAGGCAGGAGCAGCCTGGAAAGATAGGAGGCGAGGGCGGGAGGGATGTGGGCTGTGCCAAGGAGGCCTTTCTGGAGAACAGAGGATTTTTCAAAGCTCCCTCTCAACAGAAGCTGCTGGCAGGCTCTGCAGGCCAGGGCTGAAAAGCAGGCCCAGCCCTGCTCTCGCTCTGCCCGGGGTCTCTTCCAGGAAATGCGTGTTCTTGCGCGAGCAGGCACACACAGCCGTGCGAACGCAGGGATCTGTGTGCGTGCACGGCACACGCACGCCAGCACAGAGAATTCCTGTTGTGTTCTCCCCCCATCCCCGAATCTGCAAAGTACCTAAGATCGATGCAGTGCTCACCGAATACTGTTCAATGAAGAAATGAATGAGTGGATGAGTGAATGAATGATGCCCTGTCTCCATCTCTCCCAGCTGTGGCCCCCAGGAGCCCTCAAGTGTGTGTCCTCCACACTCGGCTGCAACAGACAGACTTGTGCAGAGAACGGCCTCGGGCAAGGTCTGTGGCCTTAGGCAAGTTACTTGACTTCTCTGAGCATCCCTCGCTCCTTTATCAAATGGGGACAATGAGGACGTCTACTCGCTGGACTGCCGTAAAGATTGAAAAGGCTGTCGCTGTATGCTGCTTGGTCTGGCACCTTCCGTGCTGACCGCTCAGGTGCGGCTGGCCCCTCTCTGTGCCAGGCGAGCTCTAAGCGCCGCGCTTAGCGGCTGCATGAGGCCTGGGCTCCTCTCACCCAGCGACTACCCCTCCCACAGGTCTGAGCATCCAGCAGTTGCTTAAAGAGTGACTCCTGGTTGGACGGTGCTATGTTCTCCACCTCCCATGGTGCCGGGGGAGGCAGCTTGTGTCTGTGTGGGTGCTCGGGAGGGCGGGAAGTGGAAGGAACAAGCCGGAGGCCTGCAGGGCTCTGGGGTGGTGGCGGAGCTGCCGAGCCAGCGCTGGGGCAGGCGGCGTGACTGGTGGCAGACCCTCTACCCCAGACTCTCCCGCAACGGCGAGGATTAGCCCTGCCGCCCTGGCCAGCGGCCAGCTCGGATCATTTCATTTGGCCTACTTAGCGTTCCCCAGGGGTGCTGGGGAGGAGATGATTCATCACTGTCTGGGGCACCCTCGTGCAGAGAGGCTTCCGCCCGAGAGGGGGCCGCGTCCCTGTCTGAGTGACATGACGGCCACCATCCCCAGGCCCTCCCCACGGGAAGCAAAGACGGGCCGGGGCGACACTGGCTCTGGGTCAGAAAACCGGCAGGAAAGACAGGAATGAGCGCACATCCCCTGGCCAGGTGGCTGCAGCCGCCCAGCCTGGTGGAAGCCATGGGTCACGTCGGTGCTGGGCCACGTCTGCAAGCCACGCCAGGTGGGGTCAGGCCTGAGCTGGGGGGTGATGCTCCCCTCACTGCGGCCTCCCTTTGCAGGTCTTCATCCAGTCCCAGGCCACCCTAGAGGCAGGATGGTGTTGGGGGCAGGGCAAAGCAGAGAATCCCTGTTCTGTCTTTGACAGCTCAGAGCTTCATAGAATCAGAGAGCCCGGAGGTCTCTGCCTGGAGGACTTGAACATCATTCGTTCAGGGGAGCTGCAGTCCAGAAAGGTGCAGCAACCTGTTCTAGGTCACACAGCACAATGGATGCAAGGCCAGAACCCCGTTCTCACGTCTTCCTGCCCAGAGCTTTCGCAGCCTCACCTGGGACACAAAAATCTACTCCTGGAAATACAGACTGGTCGGAGGAGCCCACGGGGAGTTATGTGGGAGAGGCAGCCCCCAGGCTCAGGACGGAGCCCCCCCAAGATGGAAGAATGAGCCACTCCCTTGAGGCCCGAGACCTCGACCTGGGGCTGCTCCTCTGATGAATGTGCCTCTTCTCCACGTTCCAGGAGCTCGGCCGGTTCTTAAAATATCCACAACCCCAATTTAATAAAGAAAACCAGGGGAGGAGGGGAGGGGGCCTGGAGGTGGGGGCGGGCGCTGGCTGGGCGCCCCTCCCTGGCACGCACATCCGCGCAGCACGGCCTCCCTTCTGCACGAGTAATTAAGAAACACCTGTGTTTCTCCGTCAGCCGGCGCGTTTGGGGAGAGCCCCCCGCACCACGGAGGGGGCCACGGTGTCCCCGGCCCGCCGGGGTGGTGCCCGGCGCCCTCCCCGGGTCTCCCGCGCAGGGCCGGGGACGGGAGGAGCCCGGGGGCCCAAGCCCACCAGCACCTGCCGCGAAATGGCCGAAGCCCCCGCAGAACCTTCCAGACCAGAAGCGGCTCCTGGAGGTGCCTCCGCGCCAAGGCCCACGCCTGTGCCAGCTCTCTCACAAACGAACAGCTTGTATCCCCATGAAAATCAATGGATGGAACAAATTGTATTAAATTATGTAAAATGATACTAAAGAGCACATTCTACCAGTGAAAAGAAAAAAAAAAAATAACCCCCAGAAAATCTTATTTTAATAAATCTGGCAAAATTATAGAAGATAATTAGGAGGAAAAAAATGCTAAATTTTTATGACACTTAAAGACACATCTCCTGGCCGTAAGCAGAGAGGTGGGATTTATCCCGTCATAGGTCAGACGCGGTAACTCTCGGCGTGTCTGACACCTGCGAGTTATTTACGGCCCCGGCGCTCTGGCCGCGCGGCTCCCGGCGGTGGAGACAGACCCGGCCGGTGGCAGACCCGAGCACACACGTTTTGGAACCCAATTTCCTTCCCTTTCACATGGATTTTTTGTTTCTGGTAAATAACCGTAATTAACATTGAACTTGCAATGTAATAACCCTTGCCTAGATGTGGGGAAACAATCATTTAAAAATATTTTGGCCACTTCCATCCTTTCCATGCGCCGGTACAGCTCCCGTCTTTTTAAAAAATCGAGAACACCCTGAGATACGATGTTCGATACGTCAGGAGGTCTCTCAGCCTCCTCAGCCTCCAGCCGCAGCCCAGCCCCAAGGACGCGCCACTCGCCAGCATGGGGTCCGCCGCGTGCCCACCCGGCACCAAAGCCATCAGAGCGCAGGAACTCGCGGCACCCGGGGAATGTTTCTGCCCAGAAACATTTGCATTGACTAGGGTGAGAAAACTCCCCGAGTGGGGCACAGCGGAGAGATGACAGTTCTGGGTCTTGTCTCCCCCGCCTCTCAGCCCAATGACCTTGAACGATCTTGCAAACTCACCCGAGACTGTTTCCTCACCAAAGCAGGTGCGCGAGTGCCAACCCTGCCCGGTTCTTACAGGGATTAAGGTCATTCCAATAGAAGCAAACAGCCGGCACGATTCCTGACCCAAAGGAAGCGTTTCATAAGCGATGGCTTCTCGTGTTGCTATTGTTTATAACAACAATCGTCATCATTTCTCCTGGCCATGGCGTATAATGGAGCCGACACAGGTTGACTCACTTTCCTCTTAGACCCTATTTGGAAAGGTGTTATCACCTGGAAATCCAAACAGGTGGCTTTTGAGATCACAACCTTCTCGTGTATCCACTCGTCAACTAATAATGGCTCCCTGGCCGGTGCCTGTGCTCAAAGTGGACCCAGTGAGCCACGGCCACTGCTGCGTGATGGGCCGAGCTCAGGTGTACTCACTCACCTGTGCTCACCTGGGGGCCCACCCCGAGCTCTAGCCTCCTTCCGAGCCCTCCCATGCGCTCCCTGGGCCTGGCTGCTCTCCTGGCATCCACAGGACAGACCCAGGTGGCTGAGCCCTGGTCACTTCTGTTCCTTCACAAACCCACAATCCTGTCTTTCCTCAATGCTAAGACTCCTGGTTATACTTAAAACCAAACAGGTCTGAAATAATAATGCATCTTATAATAGGTATTAGGCTTTTGATTGTTTTCCCCCAAAAGAAACAATTCCTTCTTTATTTTTCAGCTGATAGTTTCTCAAAATCAAGACCATACGGCAGAATAATAAAAATGCTACCACCTAAGAAGCCATCACGAGATACGCTGAGGGCTTTCCCAACACCGCAGGACCATCTGGGGCTGGGGTTCGGGTTCCCAGAGGGGCTGCCAGCGGGCGAGGTGTGGGAGGGACCCTGAGGCCCAGGGCAGGCCCAGGTTCCAGGGGCCGGCACAGGTCCCCACAGCGGGAATGCAGTGGGAACAGGACGGTCCTGCTCGGGAGAGCTGACGGGCGTGGCTTGGAAGACAGGTGGGAGCGGGAGGGGCCAACTCGGAGAGCCAAGCAGGGACCACCTGGGTGCATGACAGGTCTGGAGACGCCCCCGCCCGGCTACGGGGCTCCCACAGCCCAAAGTGCGGCACACCCCACAATGCCCACGGTCCAGTGCTGGACCTCTTTGAGTCGTTTTACAGAGGGGAGACAGGGGCCACTCCAAAGCCCTGTCCAGTAAGGCACACCTCCTCTCTAGCCCGTAAAACGTAGGACTCTGTGAAGTCATTCATTTATTCATTCATTTATTCATTTACACAATATGCACTGAGGACTCACCAGCACCAGGCCCTATTCAAAGTGTGGGGGTCCATTAGCCAACAAAACAGACAGCACCCAGCCTTCCCAGTTGTACCCTGCAGATTGTAACACAGGCCCCGGAGACAAATGAAGCAGGAAGCAGCTGTCGGGAATTCCAGGAAGGGGTGGTTCAGATCTTAAGTGGGGGGCTCAAGGAAGCCTCGCTGGGAGGCCACGACCGGGCAAAGACTTGGGGAGGGGAAGCATCAAACCAACCACACAGCCACCCGCAGCGGCAGCGTCGCCATGGCAAAGGGTGCAGCCAGTGCAAAGGCCCTGGGACAGCACCAGGGCTCTGTGGCCGCACCAGAGTGAGCGAGGTGGAGAGCCATGCGCCGGCAGCAGCACTCAGAGTCAGGGGCGTGATGGGGGCCAGATGCAGGAGGCCTTGCAGGCCACTGCCCGGGCTCGAGAGGCTCAGAGAGACCCGGGGATCTGAACCTGGAGGTGGTGAGAGAATCACTCTGATCGCGGCACCGAGAACAGCCACTGGGCAGGAGCCAGGGCGGCTCGCAGGCTGTGCGCAGCCCGGTAGGGCTGGTCCTGCTCTGGCCCCACGGGCGGCAGCGTGGGTGGGGAGGACGGGACGGACACATTCCGTGGCCGTATTCCGAAGGCACGGTCTGTAGATCTGCTGTTGGCGTGGAGGGCAGAGAGAGGGGTCGAGCACGACACCAAGATTTGCAGCTTGAGAAAGAGGAAGGACGGACGGAGCTGCTGTCAAGAGAGATGAAAAGACGGCAGGAGGAGAAGTTTCCGGGACAACATGGAACAGGGGCTTCTAGGCGTCCTGCCCCGGAGCATAGAGGGGTTGGGAGGCAGAGGCGTGTGGATTACCGAAATCAGGGGCCAGTGGGGGTCCACTGGGGCCAGCAGCCTGCTCATCCTCCCTGAAGCTCCCCCCAACATCTGGCTGCCTCCTCACCCCCGTGGCCCCCGCCAGCGGGGCCTGCAACCCAAGGCGGCGCAGCGAGGAACTGCACGTCGAGGGTGGAACGACATGTATAAAAATCATCCCCCAATAGTCGAAGATACAGAGGTGTCAAGCACGGCATCCCAAAAAAGCCTCCCGCTAGAGGGACTATTTTTAAAAAGACTTTTAAGAGGTGTGAAGCGAAGTGTCTATTATGTTTCTCCGGCAAGGCACCAGATCTTAGGTTTTCTAACAATGACGCAGAACGGCTGCTCGCGACCGGCGGTGGGCAGCGTGGCCCCAAGCCAGGAGCGCCCCTGGAGGGAGATGATGGAACTCATGCATTAGGCTGCCGGAACCATCCAGAGGAAAATTGAGCTCTCCCAAACACCGTGGGTTCATAGAATCTGAATTAAGCTTGAACGTTGCCGA
This sequence comes from Indri indri, assembly GCA_004363605.1. Lineage (NCBI taxonomy): Eukaryota > Metazoa > Chordata > Mammalia > Primates > Indriidae > Indri > Indri indri. Next base: position 1,373 of record RJWJ010015452.1, on the reverse strand, counting down.
ACGTCGCTGAGATTTTGCTCCTGCTAAACACCATTTCATTCTGCGTTATTAACCGCCTTCTTTGGGCAAGTACAGCTGCTGCTGTACTTAGAGCTTTTATATCCAGCAAATTGCCCAAAACACCCAAATAAATAACAGGGAACCTATTCTTCCCGTCTGCCTAAGGGTCAGTCGAAAGCCGATGGAAATAACTAACTCTCTCGCTCGCAACAGCGGGAGCAATGGACGTTTCAAGCCGGGAAGTTCATGGAGAGCTAGTTTTGATGACTGAAGGTTTCCGTTTAAGTGCAGAAGCCAGCAACTTATTTGTAATCTTCTGTTTTGAGGAGCGTGTACGTGAATTGAAGGGCAACTGCACACCGTTGGGGGGACCGTTTCCAACGGCTTTAGTTTAAAATACAAATTAACCAAGGGGAGAAGCTCAGAGAGAAGTGGGTTTGAAACAGAGAGGAAGACCCAGGCGCACAGGTGGGCTCAGAGGACGCGGTGAGGGTCCCCGCCCCTGAGCGGCTGCCACGGTACCTCCCAAGGGCTTTGCCCTCCGACCCACCCTGGGATCCTGGCTGGAGGGGCCACCACGACGTCCGCCCAGCCTGGGAGCACCAGCGCCTACCCCGGCCACTCTCCACCCGGCTTACGTCTGCCGTAACTTTACAGGCTCTCGGAGGTAAGACAGAAACATAGTCATTTTATCACACTGAAGTATGGCTGGTGGTTATAAAGACATTGTTTTTAGGTCTGCTGCTTGGAGGCCACTCTGCATAGCTTTCAAAGAAAACGGAGCTCTCTGGAGCTCAGATTTCATCTAATACGGACTGTTGGATGTGTCTGGAGGTACTCAAGCTCAGCCTCTGAGTCCCCCCACCCAGGACTGGGCTTTGCAGCCCCACTTGCCACAGGGAGAGGCCACAGCCCACTTCTGAATCTCTGGAGTGAAAGGCTTGGCATAATTTGTGATAGGAGGTCAGCTCCCTCCAGAAAGGGCTCTGAATCATCTGTAATGATCTACAAAAGACACTTCCGCTGCTCTTAGGAGGGAGGAAAAAAACAACAATCTAATAATATCTAGCCGCTTCGTTCTTGGTGAAAATTTTGTTTTTCAATCTAGTATTTTCAAAACTCCTAATCATAGCCCCCTGCCCCTCCCCGACCCAGCAAGGATGCTGGATGCCGTTCTCCAAATCCTACTAAAAATACGTCCTGAAGACAAACGTGATATTCTAAATGTCACGGCGGAAGACTATAAGCACAGTTGTTTTCTATTTATCACAAATATTGTCTGATGCTCTGCACCTAAAGAATACTCTTGATTAGAAAGGCCCTTCCTTTTGTTCAGTGCTTCTAAAAATATAAAGACTATTATAAAAAAAAAA